>ML785548.1:182286-212391 GCA_009831015.1 Picea engelmannii
TATATATACATATAATATATATATACATATAATATATATATACATATAATATATATATACATATAATATATATATATACATATAATATATATATACATATAATATATATATACATATAATATATATATACATATAATATATATATATATATATATATATATAATATACATACATACATACATACATACAAGTTAACAATGATCACATTGGTCTATCATAATTATTTAGGGGTTTAATGTATCAATTTCAAGCATTTACATTTCTCATTAATCAAGATATTACCTGCATACAACACTCATTCACAATTTAGCAAGTCAAGTTATATACTTATCTGATTAGGGAAGATTTCTAATACCAATTGACTGAGATATGACACATTTCCTTCCAACCTTAGGCCACATTGCAAAATTCCTTCCTACAGTATGCCACCCCTGTGCCAAGCCATGATACCACAAGGGGAACTCATTCAACTGGTTTCCAATGAAGATGATCCAGGAAGGTTACTCTCCTTCCTCCTCTAACACAACATAATTTTCCCTCTTCCCACTTAGCTCAGGAACTTTACAGGTTTATCAGGTGGTTTCTCAACTGGATTTCCTTTGCACAAGGGGGTCCCTTCTCTGCTAAACAATCTCTCAACGATCTCCCCTTATAAATGTTGGTTTCTTTCTAGTAAGAACTAAGTTGTGCTCCTTCTTTCTCTAGTCTAGATTCATTTCTTCTCTAATTCAAGGTGATCAATCTTAATTTATACAATATTCCTATATTTCTTAGTGAAAACTTTCTATTTTCTCCTTTTCCTTTCTCTATTGGTGTGTGTGCATGCTCCTTTTTTTCCTATATTTCTCTTTTGGTTTGATCTTTCTCTCCTTGTGTGTGGTCTCTAGTGGTGTTTTTCCACCTTTAGTATCTTCCTCTACTTCTCTCCTTGGGATTTTCATGGCTTTCCTGCAAACACAACCTGTAGCTTGCAACTCCCATTCTAAAGGGGAAAATCCATGGTGTCCTACTGTCATACATTTAATTGGCCCTTGTTTCTTCAAAAGACCAATACTCCAACAACTCTTGGCCCTTCATAACTAGTCACATGGCTCGTTCAGATAGGGTACGCTGTGTTATGAATTCATGCTTAACAAATATATATTATCTTGTTGCACAAGCTTCCTGTTTTCTTCACTAAAAAAACTCAGCTCCCCACTCCATGCCCCTTCATCAATTTCCCTCTTGTTTATCGTGACCAATACTTTCAAGGTTGTTCCCTCTAAGTCAATGGTTTTGGTGTTTTTATTAATTCAAAAATAATTACATGCTTCATAAACATACTTATATGAATTCTTAGCATAATTATAGTCTTGGGGGAAAATAGGGTGTTACACTCATGAAATGAATTTTGGTGCACAATATTCTCTAGTGAAGAACACACAAAAGACTACTGTAAATTCAATGATGCACTAGATCCAATAGTTTGACACATTCAAAGTGAAAAATTATGCGATATCTGCAGAGGCATAAAAAATCATGTGACAAGAGACTGCCCACATAACTTAGGGAACGCATGACCAAAATGGTGCCACATATGCGAGGAAACTAATCATTCAATGCAAGAATGTTGTTTAAACAAGAAAAATAGAACAAACATCCATTCAGTATACCATACATAGATAGTTGACCATAATGTCGAACAAGGAAATGGAAACAAATACAAAGGTCAAGGCCATGGGGGTTATTAAGTCCAAGGCGGAGGAAGAAGAGGATCATTCGACAAAGGACGTGGTTGAGGCCATTAATAATTCTTCAACTGTTGGATCGATGAACAAATAAGTCTTGATTTCCCAATAAAGGACAAAATTGATCTCAAGTTCTAAAACATATGTGGAGTAGGGGATCACTCTCTTGAATACTGTCTAATTGTTTTAGATAAAGTAATGAATACGTGGAACACGAACCTCTTACATACATTTCCCAAACAAGACATTTTAAATTCAAAAAATATCCTTGTAGTAACACGATCAGGACCAGGTGAAGACATCTACCCAAACCTTCCAAGCCAACAAAAGGGAGTCCAAAATGCATATCCTGACCCGGATCCCGAATAAAGAATAATGAGGGAAGTAATGCAATTATTCAAAAACATCAACCAAGACTAATTAAATGGAAATAAGGGAGGATACTTAAGTATTCTAGACACTACTTTATAATAATTTATCTAGTTCTTAAAATAAAATCAGTTGGTCGATCACCTCATCGACTTGCTAAGCATCCTAAGAGAATACAAAGAAGATCAAAGACTGGTAAAAACCCTTCGACAATTGTCTCAGGAAAGGCACACAAGTGACTTCGATCTGTAGGTTGAATTCAAAATTGATGGCCATATGATCAAACAAGTCGTAGTAGACTTTGGTTTGCAAGTAAAAATCCCCCCAAAAGAAACATGGGTTCGACTTGGGAAACCCATGCTACATCCAACAACGAATTTTATAAAACTAATAGATCAAAGGTTCATTGAACCAATTGGCACACTAAAAAGTGTCATAACATCCATAATGGTAATTCCAATGAGAGTCAACTTCGAAGTAATTAATCTAGTTGAAGGCATCCCTGTGTATCCCCCATTAGTCAGAAGACCATGGGGTCGAAATGTGAGAGCCACAATCTCCCTTGAAAGGGATTGAATTAAATTGAAAGGTAGTGGCAGGAAAATCATAATATCATTGGACCCAAAATAAGGAAAACCATGGGTTGAAACATGGGACGAAGCTCAGGAAGCCTGACGATTGTATCAAGTAATGAATGAAAAAAAATACAACATCGACCCTAACAATGAAGGATCAATTTTAGTCAGATCATCATTGTCAATAGGTTAGAACTCAGATGCATAACTTTATAATTGGAAAATGGAGAATTACGAAGCTCAAGCTAATGAGTTCTAGTCAATAGATGCAATACCAATAAAGTGATCAAAATCATGCTTTTCATTACAAGGAATCTTGTGCTGGAGAAAAAATAAAAACAAACACCAAAAATCATCTCGGCTAACACATAAACGAGATCCCCCTACGGTTTATGTTGATTTTACCACTTCAACCCAACACTCGAAAATTAGCTCAAAATAAAATGACTTTATCTACTAAAAGCACAACTGTGTAATCAAGTAAACATGCAGTGGAAGCATAAACTAGGAAACCAAAATTTCACACACAAGACACCAATATTTCTAGGTATAAAACCTTGGAAAAACCCCAAAGGGAAAACCTATTCCAAGATTCTTTTATTAATGTCAAATCAAGGCTCCTGTAATAGGGAAAATGGCCCATGAAGAGAATATACACTGCAGACAAATATAGCAATGCATGTGTTTCTATACAACCCTATACCAACATGATTTTCTAGGTATACACACCTTCCCTTATAAAAACCCGCATACATATGCGACTGTCTCCACTAAAACCCACGACATGTATGGAAACTTTATATGAAAACCTCTATATGGAGCACCCCTTTTACCATGGCTTCTATCAACTGAAACCAACCTACGACTGCCTTTTCTCTCTCTTCTCCTCGACATGTATGATCTCTAGATGGAATTCCTTCTCCACCTATCCGACATCTTTAATCATGGTCCTTCGTGATACGACCCTTTCTACATAAACACTTGAATGAAATATCTTCACCCAACCAATGATATCTCCTCACTCTTGAGTAAGAAAAAGTCCTTTGCTTCTACACTCCTCACACTAGCAAAAGTCCTTCTTTGCTATCTCCAACCTTGGTTTCTCGCCAAAAGTGCCATCCTTGATCTCTCACCAAAGTGTGTTCTCCTTTACCTTAACATTTCTTTTATAATCATGAGTTATAATCTAAACCTAATCTCCAAAGTAATTGATGATTGATATTACTTCTCACACCCACTTCAGATTTACATGCTTAGATTACAAGCTAATTACTTTTATCACTTTCCTTAAAAAATCAATTAAATAATTACATAATTGATTAATAAAAATACTTCAATTTAATAATCACTTTAACTAAAGTAAAATATCACACCTATAAGGATCTTGATGTCTTACACATGTTAGACAAAAGACAATGTAGAAGCATCTGTCTGATGCTACCACTAACATCAACACTCCCTCTTAGTGAGGAAGGTACTTCTCCCACCTAGAGTTGGGTCTACCTTCACTACCAGATCTACCACCATTCCTACTCTCCAATCAACATGATTGGATGATCCCTTTGACATGAAATCTATTCTTTCCATCTCACGCAAACCTCTCTCTGAGACTCACTACCTATGAACATGATCCTAGAAGCCTCTTTCTCTTAAGGATCCTACAAGCCATCTCATACCATGAATCCTTATCAACAGACTTAGAAGGCTTCTCCATCCCACCTGAACCTGAATGCTAACTCCCTCCAATTTGATTAACCTTCAGAGCTACCTTATCCTTTTTCTCTGTCACTCTCCTTCTTGACATTAATCGCATAGGATGTCCCCATAACCTAGACAAGTTTCTCTCTCTAACACCAAAAAAAATTGATATGTCTATGCTAGATCCTTTGGGCTTGATCAACACCTTTCCATCCTAGAACACTATGTCAAATCCATTCTTCTCAATCATTGAGACTGATAGCAAATTCCTCTTAAGTTCTGGCACCCATAGAAAATTAGTCACTCCCATTGTGCCTCTTGAATCCAACTGGAATGGTGCTATTCCATATCCCTTAATTGCATGCTTGGTCCTCATACCAATGTCAACATGCATATGTGATTTAGACTCCGTAAATATCTCAAAAAAATTCTATTCTCTTATCATATGACATGTGGATCCACTATCTATCAACCATGCACCAAATCATATGGTGCCCAAGGAAGTCTGGGAAACACGTAAGAAAAATTTATGTTCAAAATTATTGGAAAACTCATCCATTTGATCCTTTGGCGATGTAGCTACCTTTGGTTGCATTTCATTTACACCCTTCTTCCTATTCATATATTGACCTTAATAATTCCCAAACCCATGACATGCAAAGCACTTGACTTTTCACATGTCCTTATTCTTACCGAATTGAGAGGTAGAGTCTCCACTGAAAATATTCTTGATATTTCCCTTCTTTTCTTGACTAGAAAGAGAAATATTCTCATCATCATTCTTGTGCCAACCTCCATTTAGATATCCATCTCAAAGTTCCTCCTAAATGAAGTCATCCCATAACCTTGACCAATCCAAAATATTTTCTTGTGCCATGATTCCTTTGATGAATGGTTTCCACTCCTTCCTGAATCCCTTGAGCACCGTCCTCACCAACTATGAATCATCCACTTCTTCCCTAATTGAAACCAATTCATCTCGAACTTATTGGATCTAGGTGAGATAACTTGTCACCATAGCTGATCCTTTCATCTTTGTGTCCTTTTGATTCTCATTATTTCTCTTAAACAAACTCTTTAGAACTTCCCACATGTCCCTGGATGTTTTCTTTCCCGATAAATGATGGATCAAGTAATCCTTCACTCCATCTTGAATGACGCGTCTGAATTTCACATCCTATTGATTATGGATGGCCAATTTTTCAGCATCTTTTGGTGGAGTTATCTGAGTATTAGAAAATTCTCTCCTTCCAAGGATTGTAGTTGGAAATCCATCCAACCTATCCTCGAATCGTAATCTAGTTTCCATCTCCAAGATATGACCTGATAACCCTCTGTTGAAACTACCCCTGTACTATCCTGTACAACCCTGTATGTGTCTGTAACCACTAAAACCCACGTATGTACGTGCATGTTACCATTATAGCCCATCCATGTGCGTGAATATAACCACTACATCCCATGTTTGTACACAACTATGCTCACATCCTCCTACGTATGTATGTGATTGACCCTTCTGTGACCTGTGTACACCTCCATACACCTGCAAAAAACCTTTTTTCTACCTCAACACTATTTTTTCCTTGAAATCCATCCTTCGATTTCCACTTCCTAGTTATAGGTCTGACTAGACATTCTTGTAGATATGATAGATTTTATTGTAATTGTTGAGATGTGTGCTCTTGGTTTCTTCCCTTCAGAGATCACACTCTGATACCATGTTGATTTTACCACTTCAACCAAAAACCCGACATTTAGCTCAAAATAAAATAAATTTATCTACTAAAAGCACAACTGAGTAATCAACTAAAAATGTAGTAGAAGCATAAACTAGGAAAACAAAATCTCACACAGAGGATTTTAGACAACACGTGTATTCCAAAAGAGGATGAACGCCTTCAATTACCACTCACAAAAATAGATCAAATATCAACAAGTTGACGTTTTCACGTGGCCACTTGGAGAAAATTATTAATGAAAAATAAAAATTTAGAGAGAGATTTACAAGAGAGTTTCTCACAATTGATTATCGGTAAATGAACCTCCATTCTCTTTAAATAGAGATCAAGGACCAATAAGGTGTTAAGCCACAAATAAATGTAGCCATTAATATCAAGGATAATATGAACCATTAGATCACTCTATGTCGGGAACATATCGTGAACGTCGAATTTCCTAACTACAAATGCATACTAATGCATACTAAAGAAACACACTAAGAAACACACTTTTAGATAATGACAAATTAGACCAAATTGAAATTAACTAACTCCTAAGTGTTTAAATATCCTAACACCCCCCCTTAAGAAAAGACTTGGGATAGGATTGAAGGATTTACAAAGGTGACATGATAGGATAAGGAAGGAGGCATTAGATCCAATCCCCCCTTAATGACAAATTCCCAAACTCCTAACATAGATCAAAGTTTGGAAAACTTCACTTTTGTAAGAGACTTTGTGAAAATGTCTGCAACTTGATCATCTTCAGGGAAAAAGAGCACTTCAATAACTCGATTGTGAATGAGCTTTCTGATGAAGTGCATGTGAAGCTTGATGTGTTTACTGTGCTAATGTTGAACAAGGTCTTTGGCGAGTTTGATGGCACTCTGATTATTGCACCAGAGGGTTGTTAGATGCTACTGCTGGAATCCTGATCCGGATTTTACGAGCATAACAAAATGAATATAGATTATTAAAAGATGCTTAACACAAAATAATAGAGATACAATAAAACTGGTTTTCTATTTAATAAAGAAATAAACTGAAACTGTAAAATGTAGCGGAAAACAAGCTTGCTGGAATGGTGGTAGCTTATCACTAAGAAGAGATGTGATGACTACGCTCATTTGCAAGAAGATCATTAGAATGAGGCTCTGAAGGCCTTTTTAAAATAAACACGAATGTCAAAAATCCTATACATCCAAAAACCTAACCCTAGGAGATGAAGCGCCAAAACTCATGTGGGCCCTGTTTGGGTAAGTTAGTACATCAACTTCCCGGTGTTGTAACTTTTGCATACGATCTTCATTTTAGGTGCACAATAGCCCATTGGAAAGGTCTATCCGAGGAATACACATTTTGGTGCTATCTATCAAAGGTTATTTTTTACTATGGTGAGCCCTACAAACATTTTTTAGGGCCTCAAAACGGCCCCACAAGTGAGGGACTCGAAAACTAGGAAAAAAATTACCAAACTGGAAAACTGCCAAAATGAGCCAGTTGGAATAGGTGAGAGGCCACCGAAATTCATCTGGATCAAATCCAAACTTTGAAAGGATCTGTCGAAGACACAATGATTCTTGACTTGCATAAACATTGCTCGATACTCTTATTTTGTTGAATAAAGAGAAATTTCATGTTATTTCTTATAGGCCCAAGTGACAGGTCCTGAACCAAGGATGAAAACATAACATGTTGTATAATTTTGATCATTAGGGCCATCGACCCAATATGAATCAGTGAAACCAAACAGTAAAGGAGTCCCCCCTGAACTGTAATGTATCTCAAATTGAGTTGTACCCCAAACATACCGAAGTATTCTTTTAGCTACTTTCCAATGGATTTCATGGGGTGTTTTCATATACTTGGCGACAAGAAAAACCACAAATGAAAGTCCAATATGGGTATGATTCAAGTATAAGAGGATATCAACTAAATGATGGTACAAAGTGACATCAAATTTGGGATAAGTATAGGTGGCAACAAGTTTGACTTCAGACTGGAAGGGAGAAGGGGTTAGTTTACAATATTCCATGTGAAAGTGATGAATAAGGTCACACACATACTTAGACTAGGAAAGAAAAATTCCTTGGTTTGCAAAACTTGGAGGACAAGGAAATAGTGAAAAAATCCCAAGTTCGTAATTTCAAAGTTATTCTTAACGTTGGTTTTCACATGGTTTAATAGTTTTGGGTCACTACCAGTGAGGATAAGGTCATCAAAATAAAGAACAAGGATTATGAAATGGATTCCTACTTTCTTGGTCATTAGGATCAGAATGACGTCTAGAAAATATGGTGTCAAGAAGAAAGTTGTCCATTTTGGCATACCAAGCTCGAGGAGCTTGCTTAAGACCATAAAAAGATTTCTTAAGGAGAAAAATAAGGCTAGAGTCATTCTGGACATAGCTAGGAGGTTGTTCCATGTAGATTTATTCTTGCAAATACCCATGCAAGAAGGTGGATTTGACATCCATCTGATGGAACTCCCATTTATGTGAGGCTTCAAGGGATAAAACAAGGCATATGGAATTCATTTTATCTATAGGATAAAAGGTTTCATCATAGTCAATTCCTTCAAATTGGGAGAATCCTTTAGCAACTAATCGAGCCTTGCGTATTTCAAAACTTCCATCTGATGCATACTTAGTATTGTAGACCCATTTACATATGACAAATTTTCTTCCTTTTAGAAGAGGTACAAGATCCCAAGTATCGTTTTCCATTAAAGAATGATACTCTTCATTCATTGTTGTATCCCAATCTAAATGACCCGAAGCTTCTGCAAATGTCTCTAGATCACAAGTATCTAAAACTTGAACCAAAAGAGAAGAGGCTCGCTGGAATTGTGAGCGTATTCAACACTGATATGAAGGATAACTGACAAGATTACCGACTACTTCTTATGTTGAACATACCCATTTAGGAAGCGATGGTGCTGGTTTAGGTTTATGTTCATGTTCAATGGACTCATTTGGAGGAAGGTGAGTAGGTGGAGGTGGATTTTCATCCTCACCGTCATCATATGAAGAAGAAGAAACCAAAATAGGAACATAAGAAGGAACAAACGCCGAAGATGGAGCGCAGGCCGAAGATAAGACAAACTCCAAATTAGGCTTGCAGGCCAAGAGATTTTCATCAAATTTAACATCTCTTATGATAATAATTTTATTACAATGTGTTTGAAGAAGTCTGTAACCTTTGACATCTTAAGAAAAACCAAAAAATATAAACACTTTTCACTTTTAGGCTATAACGCTTTCCTTTTCTCATCAAGAATGTGAGCCCATGCTACACTACCAAATACATGAAAGTGACTTACATTTGGCTTAAGTTTAGTCCATGCTTCTTTCAGTTTTATATTTTTAAGATCCTTTGTGGGAGTGCATTTTACTATGTAATTTTCACAGTTAATGGCTTCCAACCAAGACTTTAGACTTAATCCCTCATATTGGATCATACAGTTAACCATTTATTTTAATATGTGGTTATTTCTCCCATCAACACAATTTTGTTGTGGTGTATATGGAACAATGTTTTGCATTTGGATGCCTTGTGCAATGCAGTAACTTGTAAATTTATTTTTCACATATCCGCCTCCATTATATGTTCTTAACCTTTGAAGTTGATATCCAAATCTATTTTCTACAAGGGCCTTGTAGAACAAAAACTTCTCAAAAAATTCACTCTTAAGTTTTAATAAGTAAACCCAAGTGCATCTAGAGAAGTCATCAATGAAAGTTAAGAAATACTTGCACCCAAAAAAATAAGGAGAAGAAAGTGGACCTCACAAGTCATTGTGAACAAGTTGCAAAGGGGCTGAGGTGTTCCAAGAGGCATGTTTGTAAAATCTATCTTGATGATGTTTGTTGAGAACAAAATCGATAAAAACACCATCTCTACATGAAACAAGAGAAAGACCAATAACCATATGTTGATTACAGAGTTATTGCAATGAGTGATAATTTAGATGAACAAACTACTCATGCCAAAGTTTTCTCAATTCATCACTATGGGAAAACAAATGATGGAAAATATAATGACCCAACGTTGTCAAACTTGTATAACCTGGTAATATCATCAACAATTACAGTTGCAAGAACATTTTGAGGACCTTTTAGATCCTTGATTACAACTTGGTGAGGTGAAAACTCTACGGTTTTACCTTCACCTGAATGAGTGATTTGATATACTGATAGAAGGTTGCAAGAAAGACTTGGAACACATAATAAATCATTAAAATGGCCATTATCTACCCGAACTGTTCCAGACCATATAACACTAAGAGATCTATCATCACCAAAAAATATTTTCTTGGTGTTACATTCATTTAAAGCATAAAATATGGCTTTATATTTAACCATATGATAATATGCTCAAGAATAAATAAGCCACTCATTAGAAGAAGTAGAAATTGCATTGAAGGAGAAACCAAAAGAAGAAAGTGCATCTCCATGAGAAGAAGAATAAGAAGTAGAATCTATATTGATGTTGTGCTTCTTCATCACTTCTTCTAAATATTCCATCTTCTTAAAACATTTGGACTCATCATGACCATCTTTCCCACAAAAGTTGCAATTTATGTCAGTATTATTATTTTTATATTTTTCTCCTTTGTCACCATTAGGAGCAGAATCTAGATGAGTGGGTTTGGGACCCTTATTTTTCTTATTGTTGTTGTGAGGATGTTGCTTCTTCGGATTCTTGAATTTATCTTTTTGCTGGGCCACTAAGGCTTTATTGGATGTACCCACAGTGTTGATCACTCTAAGTTGCACAAGCTTATCTTTCTCTCGAATTAGAGAATCACAAAAGGACTCAAAATAGGGTTTTTGATAAGCACTCTCTAGAGCTTCTCTAGTGGCATAACAGGTAGATACAAAAAAAAATATGCACTACCAATATTAGAAAGAATAATATACATGAATCTATCTTCCGATAGATCTAGTTGGCATTCAATACCCAAAATTCTAAGTATTTTGAACTTAGATAAGTAATATTCAATGCAAGGAAAATCATTTGGACTTAAATTCATTAACTGATTCTCCAACTAGTGAGCTCAAATGATATTATTTTTACCAAACACAACTTCAAGCTTTTCTCAAGCTTTATTGGGGGAATCAAGTCCTTGAAGGTGAAACCTTAAATCAAGAGAGATGGACATTCTGATTAGTCCAAGGGATTCATCATTCCTATTAATCCATTTTACATACTTGTCATCATCAGTGGGTTGTTCTTCTTTTCCAAAGGTAATCATGTACAGTCCTTTACTTCTTTATAAATTCTACATATGGGGTTTCAATTGGAAGTAGTTGGTGTTGGTAAGGAAAATATCACTTGGAGAAGCGATATTAAATATGTAGAGAATATGGATTTAAAATCTTAAACTAATGGTATGGATGGAAGGATCTTGAAAAATTGGGCTATTTAAAAAAAATGACATTGAAAATAGACTTCGGATGTGAAAGTTATGCCCTTTTAAAAAATGAATAAACTATAACCAAAGAGCTACATGGTAGGTAGAAGTTGGTCCACATGGTGATACCCCTCCTAATAGCCTTACTTTTACAAATAAGTTAATTATGAAGTGACCCACTTTTATAGAATAAGTGGGGATCACTTTTAAAATGAAATTACTTTATAAAAGAAAGTTGCATGCAAAATAAATAACTTTAAAATAAAATATTAAAGCTACTTATAGTGATTCACTTTTATAATTTAAGTGAAATACAATTTACAATGGATGCATGAACTTAAAAAAAAAAGTAATAAAAAAGAGACTTGAACTCAAGACCTTTTACTTAATAAAACAACTTTTAACCAAGTGATCTAGTGAAAAACATATTGTATTGTTTAGAAGGAGAATTGTTGTTGTTGAAGATGACTTTAGAGAGTGTGCTCATAAAAAACTATTTTCACACAAGAAAATTTTTTCACTTCTCGACAACAAGGGTTAGATCTTGGTTAGCTTACCCCAAAAATGCAAGTTTTCCCTCTATTATTGATTTACCAATATCACACATAACACACAACAAAGAGAATATGTCGGTAGGAAAACCCTATCCGATTTGTTTTTGATTTTCCAATATTGCACAAGGCTTAGGGAAAAGAGAATATACAGATTGAAAAAAGTAGCAACCTAGAATGAAAAAATCATAAAACCAAAATATTATCTCTACAAAAATTTGAAAGGGCGTATTTGGGTTTTGTACCTCCGAATTTGACTGAAATGGCCATATATTGGGTAAATAGAAACCTTTTAGAGTGAAACGAAAAGTGTTATTGATTGAAACAAGCACTCTAGATGCAATGGAATAGTCCTCTCAACCCATAAATGTATGAAAATGGAAGAAACTAGAGATGAGGAAAAATGATTTCATGATAATGTGCTCTGATACCATGTTTGAAAACACATGTATTCTAAAAGAGGATGAACACCTTTAATAACCACTCACACAAATAGATAAAACATCAACACACTGATGTTTTCACATGGTAAAACCCCTACGAGGATATATCCACGACCTCAACTAACATGGCCACTTGGAGCAATTTATTAACGCAAAAGAAAACTTTACAAAGATACTTACAAGAGATTTTCTCACAATCGATCATTGACAAATGATCCTCCATGCTGTTTAAATAGAGATCATGGACCAATCGGGTGCTAAGCCATGGATCAATTTATCCATTAAGATAGAGGATAATATGAACTGTCAGATCACTCTATGTTGGGAACATATCATGACCTTTGGATTTCCTAACTACAAATGCATACTAATGCATAATAAAGAAACGAACTAAGAAACACACTTTTACCTAATGAAACATTATACCAAGTTGATCTTAATTAACTTGTAAGTGTCTAAAGATCCTAACACAAGACACCAATATTTTCATGTGTAAGCCTCGGAGGGAACACCAATTTGAAGATGCTTTTATTAAGTTCAAATCATGGCTCCCTTAATAGGGAAAATAGACCACTAAGACAATATACACTAACATCAACACTTGAACGAAATATCTTCACCCAACTAGTGAGATCTCCTCACTCTTATGTAAGCAAAATTCCTTCTTTTCTTCTACACTCCTCACACTAGCAAAAGTCCTTCTTTGCTATCTCCGACCTTGGTCTCTCACCAAAATTCCCAACCTTGATCTATCACCAAAGTGTCTTCTCCTTTACCCTAGCCCTGCATTTATAATCATGAGTTATAATCTAAACCTAATATCCAAAGTGATTGACGGTTGAGATTACTTCTCACACCCACTTGAGATTTACATGCTAATTAATTTTATCACTTTCCTTAAATAAATCAATTAACTAATTACATAATTAATTAATAAAATCACTTTACTTTAATAATTCCTTTAACTAAAGTAAAGTCTCACATCTAGAAGACTCTCAACGACTTCCACATGATAGGCACAAGCCAATGTGGAAGTACCTGTTCGATGCTACCACTAACATCGATAGTTTAGCGAAAGAAACTCCCCGACGTTTCATATGAATGAATTATCCAAATCAGTCGGACAACAAGGGAGAGTAAAAATCTTAGTAGAATACTTCACATGCCAGGTAGCTTGATTATGGGAAACACATACACCACGAATACAAACATGGAATACTTCTACCTTATACTTCGTGGAAATATTTGGTGGAAAGAGATTGTTAATAAATGTTGACATCCAGACCTTCAATCTTGGTTCGACCCAACTGCTCACATTCACCAATGTGAGAATGAAAAGAGAAAAGCAGGATACGAGGATGAAAGGGTGTGGCCACACATGTTCCCAAATATTCTGGATGATATACCACATAAGTGGTATAAAATTGAAAAATCTTGTGGCCACACATTCAACTGGAATGAAATCAAATAAAACTTCATCAAATACTTTGAATTCATACCCGAAGAGGCACTTTTCCAAGAGGCAACACAAGAAATAAAATTTTTTCTTGAAAAAACAAATCTCAATGAGATTCAAAAGAGAGGAAAAGCCAAATTCAACATGGGATCGACTTTGAATTTCAATTTGGCGTCGACACAAAGTCTAGACAGTGTAACAACTTGACGAATGGACATGGAAAACACAAGTTTTGCAGTTCAAATATTTCTATGGAAGAAAAGTCATCCCAAAGTAAAAACTTTGTAAAACCAGTGTACTCAATATCCAAGGAAGAAAAATCAAACAAGGAAGACATAGAAAAACCCGACTTCCCCATAAGCTATAATAAGTTTGTAGAGGGAGAGTGCCATATAGATGAATAAAAATAACCTGAGTGGATGGGCGTAGAAACAAAAACTAAGGAGTTCGACATATCAATAGATGGTCGACTGGAAATGGCCAAAATATGAGACTATTGGCCCAACAAGAAAACCACAGAAATAATCAACCTAATGAGAGAATATCATGATGTTTTTGCATGAAGCTATAAGGAATTGAAAGGACTGGTTCAAGAGATGGGGGAGATAAAAATCAAACTCATACCTAGGGCCAAGCCAATCAAAAAATAACCATACAAGTTGACACACAAATATAATCCCATAGTCTAGAAAGAGATAAAAGCAATGCTAGCTGCATGCATCATACATCCTATCGATAAATCAGAGTGGGTAAGTCTAATGATTGTGCAACCTAAAAAACACGATCCCAAGAAACTTAGAATATGTGTCAACTTTAGAGGATTGAACAAAATTACAGTCATCGATCCATTCTCGACACCATTCACCGACGATATTATTAATGAAGTTGTGGGGCATGAATGCTATTATTTTACGTATGAATTCTCAGGATACAACCAAGTCACCAATGCAAAAGAAGATCAAGGGAAAACAACATTTGTTCTAAATTCGGTTCATTTGCATATAGAGTAATGCCATTGAGCCTCAAGAATGCCCCAACAATATATTCTCGGATAGTGGTCAAATAATTTCAAGAATACATTTACAAAACCATGGTTGTGTACTTCGATTACTGGACCATCTACAACCTACTGAAATATCACATCTAATGTTTAAGAATGATGTTGGAAATATGTAGAAAAATTCACTTGTCTTCAAATATAAAAAAATGCATATTTTCCACATCTATGGGAATTCTGCTAGGACATATTGTATGTAAATATGTAATCAAGGTCAACATGGCCAAGATCAAGGTTATTCTTTACTTAAAACCACCAATCAACCAAAAAAAAATAAAAATATTCCTTGGGCATACCAAGTATTATAGAAAATTTATCCAACATTACTCTGACATCACTTTCCCCATCGACGAGCTATTAAAGAAAGAAGTTGAGTTCCAATGGAGCCAAGAATGCAGTGAATATTTTAATCTCTTAAAAAGAAAATTGGTGGAAGCACCTATACTAAAATTTCCAGACTAGTCATGAAAATTCCATGTCCATGTGGATGCCTCTAACGTTGTTGTTGGCTCAGTCCTATCCCAACCATATGATGACATGGTCGATCAACCAAATGCATATGCCAGTCGGAAATTGAATAAAGCTAAAAGAAATTACTTGAAAATAGAGCTAGAGGCTCTAGCCATGATTTTCTCCCTTCAAACATTTTGACATTACTTGTTGGAAAATACATTCATCTTCTTCATGGACCATCAAGAACTCAAGTATTTATTAAATAAATCGATCCATTAAGGAAAAAATTGTCGATGGTTGCTACTATTCCAAGAGCTCGAATTCGAGGTAGAATTCCAACTTGGAAAGAAGAATGTCGACCTGTACCATATATCCTAACTTGAGATAGGAGAAGATCCGACTGAGATAGAAGATGAATAAATAACCCCCAAGGAACTTAAAGAAATCAATTTTTTTTAGAAGAAGTGAAGGTCCCAGATGATCTCCCAATTGACAAAATAAATATTCTAGCATTAAAAGAAACACCATTCACACTCATGGATGAATATCTCTACAAACTAGGCATTGATAATATTCTACGAACATGTGCACTAGAACATAAACATGGGGATATGATCAATGAAGCACATGCAGGCCCAGTGGGAGATAATTTTCAAGCTGACACAAAAGCCAGAAAGATATTGCAAGCTGTTCTTTGGTGGATGACCTTACACAAACACTGTTGAGAATATGTGAAGAAGTGTGGAAAATTTCAGAGGATGGGTTGACCTTTATGAAAAAATCAAATGCCTTTACATTTGGTAAATCCTAGTTTACCATTTGAAATTTGGGCTATCAACTTTATTGGTCCCTTCCCCAAAAGAGAAAAAATAATTGGGGAAAAATACATCATCACAACAACCAAATACTTAACTAAATGGGCAGAGGCCAAACCAGTGAAAAATTGCACAAACAAAACAACTACCAAATTTATCTACGAAAATATAGTAACCGGATTCAACTATCCTTTAACATTAATTAGCGATCAAGGAACGCATTTTGTCAATGAAACAATTGAAGTCCTACTAAAATAGTTCATGATCGACCATAAGAAGAAAATTGCTTATCATCCATAGGCCAATGGAGCCATCAAATCGTTCAACCAAACATTGCACAAAGGTTTAACAAAAATATGTGTTCTCTATAGAGAGGATTGGGATGATAAAGTTCCAACATTATTGTGGGCTTATAAAACAACATATAAAATATCAATTGGTCAAACACCATTCAAAATTGTATATGGTCAAGATGTTGTAATTCCATTACACTTCTATGCCAGTGCATGAAGGATAACATCTATCCTCAAATTTGATCATCTTCTTAACACAAGACAATGATTCTACCAGCTAAATCAATTAGAGGAAGAAAAAATTATTGCACAACAAAATAACGGAGCTGAAAAGAATCAATAGAAAGCTTGGAATGAATGACACATTAAAAATAAAAATGTAAACACAATAGATTTGGTATTATTATATGACAGTGGGATAAAGGGAAAGCCTCAAAATATAGAAACTATTTGGTTGGGTCCTTACGTGGTTAAGGACATCTGATCATCAGGAGTAGTACAACTAAGGACCTTGCAACAACACTCCTTTCAGAAATTAGTCAATGGGGCTTGCTTAAAGAAGTACAATACATGACAGTCTGATGGCCTACTAGTGAAAAACTCTTTGGGGTGGGGGGGGGGGACCAACAAGATCTAACTAGGTCGAAAACCCTTTGGGACGACCTAGGTTGAAGTTTAAAAGAAAAGAAAAAATAATAAGAAAATAAAATAAAATAAAAATAGGATAAGTAATAAAAATAATAAAAGATTAAGGAATGAATTAAGAAAATCAATAAACAAGTTGGTTATCATAATTAATCACACAACAGTTTGGGAAATACAAACTATATGACCAAATTGAACCACCAAAAGCATTCATTCAGGCCTTCCATATTCAAACATGAGAAGAGAACGATATCCTTGGTCATCACTAAAGTCATTCAGAGAAGAAAAACATAAACCTAGAAAAAGTTCAGCACCAAGGAAAGATCTGCGTCGTCTTCTAAATAAACAGACCATTCAATCATCTGAAAAATAAGTAATTCACCCAGTTTAACGTGAAACTCATCAATCAAGCAAGTGTGAACTCTACAACTCAAGTGAGTGAGAAAAACACAAATCATGTGAGCACAGGAATCACAATTCAAGTGAGCGAGATCGCTTTCAAATAATTCAACGAAGAGAACATGGATTTAGAAAGTCAAACATCCATGAAGTTGACAATATAAATGAAATAAACTAGGGAGGATTATTTGACCGGAGATCTATGATCGAATGAAAGAACCAACCTGACCAGTTCACAGAAGCACATAAATTAGTAAAAGTCGACCAAGTCGGGTGAACTCCCCAAAAGAATAAAATCGACTCAGTCGAAAAAATTGGCCACTAGGAGTACACTAATGCAATTAATACTCGATGGGATAAGTTTGAATGCCACCACATTGTCGATGTAGTTGTCCCTTCACAAAATAAATAATTAACACCGTCCATAACTTGTGATGCATGTGAATCTATGGAATGACTAGCCAAATTAATGTCACCACTCCATCTTCCTCCTATAAACATAGAGGATGCATACAACTTTTCTTCATTGTTATTCACACCTGAGCCCCTGAGTAACCAAAGCATATAAATTCCAGTTGTGCTTTCGAATACACAACAAAAGAATTCTAAATCTCACTTCGATCAAACTACAACTATGCCAAGGATGAGAGGCCAGGTCACAGACTCCTTGGTGGAACCAAGAAAAAAAAAACAAATTCAACAGAGTGGGTGCAATCAAGCTAGAAGCCCGAATACAAAATATCCATGGGGATAGAATAAAATAAAATGATTGGTCATGGCATTGGTATAATTTCATCGCATAGGGAATGAAATATGGTGCATGGAAGAATGAAACATGTTTCCTAGAGTAAGAAGGTATCCAACACTTCTTGGGTGCACCACAAGTTGTAGAGTTCGACAGCTAGAAAGAGGAAGCAACAAAGTTTTTGGTGCGTCGATATCATAATGGGAACCTATGGTTAAAATTTCTATTCAACATCACCAGAGGAATGATACATAGGGTCACCATAATCCCACATAGGGGTACTCATGTCCCCCAAACCCTAAATTCCAATGATTGGATTCAGTTCCTTACATGAGGAACTTCAACAAAAAATTCAAAGGGCCTGATAATTAATAGAGTAACCGACCTTAGGGAAAAATGGACATGCATGACAGTCTCATTTTTTTTCATAGTCGTAGGACAATATTTAGACATGAAGCTCACAATGATATAACCCATCAGAAAAATAATTCACTTGGGGACACAATTTGACTGGATAATCAAAAGCAATTGCAAGGACTATCAAGAAAACAGTCGGGCCATCAAGTTTCCATCCTTGTTAATTTGGATTTCGATGAGCCAATTCATTTCAATTGGGGAACCTTCATTCACATTAAGATAGATATCGATCATGGACAACTACCAAATTTTTGCACCAGGAGCAATCAAGGCATCAAACTCCCCCCCAGACGAGATAATGTTTAAAAGTTGGGTCAACAATATGAAAAACCTGTCACACAGGTAGATATTCGAACCAAAATTCTGTCAGGATTTACCACAAAGTTCCCAGATACAATTAAGTCTTGACATCACCACACTTTGGTGCGGAGTCAATGAGGGGCTAACACTAGAATAAATAGAGTACCAACCAACGAAGTTTCAAATCTTTCAAGAGCTCGATAGATAGTTGGGGTTTGAAACCTCGATCCCACCAGAGGTACTCAATGAAAAATAAACCATTTTAACACCCCAAATTGATACATAGCAGGATGAAGAAAGAGAAGTGACCCTATATACAATTCCATTTGTCTCAAATTTAGACAAAGAAGGAGGTACTCCAATAAAGAAGACTTTGACAAAGAGGAAACAACAAGAAAGAGAAGTTAAAGGAAAAAAAGAAGTCGTCAACATGGATGTAGCTCTAGAGGGAGTGGACATAATTTTGAAAGAGGTGTTATAGGAAGATACCGAAATAAATTTCGACGACCTTCTGGTAAAGGAAAAATTCCTCTCCATTACAAATAAAATAGTCGAGAAGATCAAGACACGGGAAAAATAGTCTCAATAGGACAAAGCTGTCACAATAAATATTTTGAAGTCAAGCATTGGACCACAATTTCAGGAGATAATGGAAACACTAAATTTGAATAAGTCTAAACCAAGAAAAACCAAAACAATTCTTGATAAGCAACTAGAATGAGGAGGTAGAAAAAACAAATACTAGATTATCAACAAGAACATAATACAGGTCGATCGACTTTGGTCGCATCATGCTGGTCGAAAATATCCAGACTCGACCCAAGTAGAAACTTGTTCTAAAGAAGAAATGCACAAAGATAAGCATAGTCGACCTCACAAGGGAGTCACCACCACTTGAGGCTACATCAATTGTTGAAGAAAGAAAAGAAGAAAAGGAGGTGGAAAAATAGAAAAATAAATCAAGGAAAGGGAACCGACATGTATCATTAGATGAAATGATTTCAGAATATCCTCCCAATATCAGTAATGAAGGAAGTGTAATGCACTCGGGGTTGGAAGACGTCTAAAAAAAATTACAAAGTGGAGCTGCCAGGAAGCACACCATAGTCAAGTTGATACCAATGGACAAGTCAAACCCACTCGACTTGACCTGATTAGAAGTTGGTCCAAGAAAATAAAGTCAGTCAATTCATCCCAACTCATTCACAATAGCAAGCACACCAAAGTATACAGAAGGAGAGATAACTACACACACACAAGGGTCAGCGCACACCATCCCTGCACAAAATTTAGTTGGTATAGAATCTATCATAATCCCATTTGATTATTAAGACCCCCCAGAAAAATCTATGGAATAATGAGAGAAAATCTAGACAAAAAACATTCTGAATAGGAACAATCGATCGATCATAAAAAAGACCTAGGAAACAAAGATAATAATGTTGGTACGAAATCTCCTAAGGATGGAATCTCCCCAACAAGAATCCCCCTCTAGGAATTCCTCACAAGGATTAGTCGGACCCCCTAGAACACACTGAAAACAAAGAACATAATGATCCAATAGATCAAGGAAACACTGGAAAGAATGAAAGGAAGGACCCCAACACATAGCCAAAATTAGGGGAGACTAATGAGGAAAATCAAGCAAATGATGATACAAACAAAGAAAACGACGCATATAATATTGAGAAAGAGCTAGAAAAGATCAAGATAAACACAATGTAGAAAAGACAATAAAAAAGAAGAACAAACATACAATCCATTAGAAATATAGTTCTTAAAAAATAACTACCTTCACAACCTTCAGGACAATCGGGTCGACAAAACCACCTACAGAAACAATATTCGACCCTGTAGTTGCATCCAATGAACATGTGCTTGATTTATGTAATGAAGTCAACAAAGAAGCAACCAACAGATGGAAGAGATCCATGAGAGATGGTGCTTGAATTATAGAAAGGAGAAACAAGGAGAAACGAATATTGAAAGAGTGTGTATTGCTCACAAAGGTGAAATTGGGCATATATAAGACAATGGACGGAATCGACCCATTGGCAACGATTAAAAGGCTAGTTGAAGTAGTAATTAACACAGGTGCAAATAATCAGCTAGAAATTCAACACCTGAAGTGAACAATTAAATAAATCAGGTAGTTTCATAATCAAACAGTTAGACACAATTGATACATCTTGGCCCAACAAACAAAAACAATCCTCCAAGACGAGTATGGAAAATTCAAAGAAGTACAACAACAATTGGAAGCAATCACTTCACAGAAATCCACTTTAATCACAATGCTCAGTAATTGGCCCTCAAACTTTTCCCTCACCTACAACAAATTGAAAGCACATAAGCCAATCATTCCCACTTGAGAACAACACGACTGCACACAACTGACCAAAAATCCAAAGCGACCATCTCAAATCAAATTGCAAAAGAAAAGGTATTCAAGGATGATTTGGCTAAGTAGGAAAATGATTGGTTAAAAGAAGCAACAAAATCTCAAATGGAAATTGAAAAATCCATCAAACACCTTGATCAAGTCAAAGGGAACACACATGAAGTAGAGAAGAACTTCAACCTAGAGTCAATCAAAGTACATGAAGATCCTTGATAGACAAGCTCGACCTTTTAGTAAAATTGAATTCAGTGGGGATAGAGGCTCAGTAATCCATTGAAGAATGGTATATTTTCTCACAACATTTGCAACAAACAACTCCGAGCATCTACCAAAAACATTTGAAGGGATTCCACAACAAGAAAAAGAACAACCAGGGGTGACATCGACATATCACCATCAATTCTAGTTTTTTGATCTCACATCATTTGAGTCGAACATCCCATCCGCCAATCATCAGTCAAGGACCCCAGAGGTATTTATGAAAGGATCATAAGAGTCACATGTGCAAATCAATACAACACCACTGCCACCTAATGTACAAATGCATGAATGGGTAATTCCTAAAACAACTAATGGACAATTAGTGCAGGAAGAAAAGCATCCACAATCAAGCAATCAACACTTAAATAAATTTTGAAGTATCCATAAAAAAAAAATATTCTCACTCCTAAAGACTGTAATTATCTCTCTCTAATTTTCAAAATGATGTAAACCACTGGTGAAAACCTCTTCAAGGGCACCAATGGATTTTTCTAAAACATTTTCAAATGTAATAGCCACACTCCCCTCTTGCTCGGGATGAGCAAGGAATTGAGGGGGGGGGGGGGGGGGGGGAGATGTTGTAGGGGATAGTTGGCTCTGCTAACTAGACCCATCAGTTGAACAAACAAGTCGATTGGAGAAGTCATTTAGGGAAGTCGGTCGAATAGACAGTTAAGTCGACCAACCAGGTAGTTAAGAATTGTAAGTGACTGATAAATGTATAACATGTATAGATATATATGTGTATGTATATGTAATGGAAAACATATTTTATTTTATATATCTATTAAAATGCATTATTGGTTCTCCCACCTCTTTTGTATGTCTACTTATTTTTCTATGTGTTCTTATATATGATGTTGTGATATATGTTGCTCTATGTAAGGATTTATCGGTAATTTCTCTACTTTACGCTTTACGCTATACTACAACAATAGTCAATCACATTCACCCTTATTATTGTTGATTTTGTGGCATCATTTATTATCATTCTCATGGTGAAAAACCCTTACAACGATCTCATACCACATCTGCATAATTTTTTTTTTTTTTTTTATAAACCAAACTTTGATGATGAGGGAAAGGTGTATGTTTGACAAGGTTTGAGACCAGAGAACCATCTAGATCATGTACATGTGCGTATCCTCGATCATAGTCAATTTGTATGAGATCTATCCTTGATCAAGTTGGTTGATTCATTTGAAAAAAGGATAACACTTGACCATATAACATGTTCAACATTAGCATCATCATAAGACGAACCAAATTAAGTGACGAGAAATCCCAACAGACATGATGAAAGACACAAAAGATATTTTATGTGCATGTCATGCTCATAACCCTCACCCTAAATGAATCAATTAATACTGAACAAGTGATTGGAAGTGATAAACGAGTAATAGATAGATTTGTGAGTTATTTAAAATCAACGATAAATTTATAGTTTCTTAATTCATGTTTACATGAGCGTGAGAGTTGCAAAAAGTATTTAAATGATTTTTAAAACAACACAAGGGTATTATTTAAGGTGTTCACAAGAAATATTTATGGCCATTGATTATTTTTGAAAGAAGTTGAAAAAAAAACAAAAGAGGAGGTGAGAGGATTACAAGAAATTAGGGTTTCTACCAAGTAAAATTTGAAGTTTCAAGGTACGACATATACTATCACTCATTAAAATTTTAGGTTTAAATGTAAAATGCAAACCGAATTTGGGGTTTCTTGCATGAAAGTTATTTCCAAAAGATGATTTCTTATAAATCCCTAAAATGCCAAATGAAAATAGATATAAAGTAATCCATAACTTTAAATAAGCCAATGAATAAACTTTCAACATGCTTAAATGATATCTTATTGGATTTCCTATAAAACCATAGAAATTACAAAATTTTGATTAAAATAAAGTAGTGAATATATACAGAATGAAATCAATTAAGTATAAAGAAACACACACACACACACACACACACACACACACACACACACACACATATATATATATATATTAACGATCTCAAAACAATATCTTAATCCATAAAATAAAATAAAAATTAAGGGGGTTATTTTTGTTAAAAAATGAAGGGGGTTGTTGAGGCATCAACATGGAAAAAATGTAAAGAACATAAATTATTTCAAATGGATGTATCCATACAAGAATATATAGAAGAAATATCTCCTAAAGACACTATTCGACTAGATTTGGACGATGCCATCCCTCTCGTAGATGAGGAAAACACCTTGCAAGATCCTTACGAGGAACCCCACATTTTTCTCCATGCCTTATCCAGTTTCGCAACATGCCAAACATTGAATTTGATTGGTTATATAAAGCACCACAAAGTGATTGTATTGATTGACATCGACAACAACACCCACAATTTTATTCATAAGAGAGTGGTTGAGGAACAAATTATTATGTTTGTCCTATACCTAATTTTCAAATTATAATTGTAAATGGTGTTATGATGAAACGTGGTGGGAAATATCCCCCAGGGTGTAGAATAGTCGGTGATGGAGTGTACTATTAAGGCACTCCATTATGTGAAGTCACTAGTTCAAAACCCTTGACTAGCCTTGTGTGCCACACGAGAGACCGCGTTGGCATGCCTGGGGTTATAGTGGTAGCAGTTGGATAACACGACCATGTGTCATGCGAGTACTTGCTTGACTAGTTGTTAATTTCCCCAGTAAAAAAAATGAGTAGTGGGAGATGTGAAAATGTGAAAGTCCAAATGGGTGGGTATCATCTTAAAACTCACATGTTTTCTATTGAAATGGGTGGTTGTGACATATTTCTTGGTTAGAATGGAAATGCACTTTGGGACCTGTTACCATGGATTTCAAGGATTTGTACATGAGCTTCACTAAAGAAGGGAACATACATACCCTCAAAAGGATTACATATGGTTCCCCTGAAATTATCACCTCTCATCGCATGGAGAAATTGTTGAAGAAATTCCACTCAATCATTATTGCACAATTCAATTCCATACAAGTAGTTAACATTTCCCCATAGGAGATTCACCCTAATTTGCACTTGGTCCTCTCTAAACATAAACAAGTATTTGAAATTCCCCAGACTTTACCACCTTCATAAGGGGAGGATGACCATGGTAATCCACTAATTCCATAGTCTACCACTCAATGTGCATCTTTGTAAACACCCATTTACATATAAGAATGAAATAAAAAAGATAATTCAAGAACTGTTGGCGGCTGGATTCATATGTCATAGTACTAGTCCCTACTCACTATCGATGGTCATGGTATTAAAGAAGGAACATAATTGGCACATGTGTCCTAATTTCCAGGTTCTCAATAATTTAACCATGAAAGACAAATTACCCATCCCAGTTATTGATGATCTCTTGGATGAATTTCACGGAGCCAAGACTTTCACCAAACTTGATGTTATGAACATAAAATATACATAAATAGATATTCATAACATAATAATAGTTAATAAATAATAATTATTAATAATGAAAGGTCATGTCTCAAAGGACATGACTATTGGTAAGGGCACCCCTACGTGGATATATAAGCATGCCCTCATTTCTCAATTGTAATCATCTCATTATATCATATATCTTATTATTCATTCTTATTACATATATATTTATCCATATGGATTGGTTACTATATTCCAGATATTTTGGATAATTCTTGTGTGAGCGAACTTTGTTCGTCTCATTTGGTATCAGAGCAAGTTCTGATCCGGCCCTTGGCCGCACTTTACTCAAACTTTGTTTGAGCCGGATTTTAGCCAACCCCTTCATTTCGGAGCTTCTTCGATTCCAAGGTCCTTGACCAAAAATCGGATTTTGGCCATTCAAATATTCAGAGTTTCTCTGATTATCTTGGTCCTTGACCATAATTGGGCTTTTAGCCAAACACAAAATTTTTAGAGTTTCTCTAAATCTGGTCCTTGACCACAATATGACCTTTGGTCACACTAAATTTTTTTGGAGTTTCTCCCAACCCAGGTCATTGACCAAAAATCCTCATTGACCACACTGGCTTTGGCCATAAAAGAATAATTTAAGAAAAAAAAAATTCTGCTGCCATATCATAAAAAAGGAGAATAAATACATAGAAAAGAAAAAAAATAAAAAATAAAAATAAAAATGAAAGAATGAAATTACCACTTCTGCTGCCATCTGTACATTTATCAGCAATTCACATAACAAATTTAATTGTTGTACCATCCGTCCATATAGAAAACTGTATGAATTAAGATAAAATTGCAAACAATTACAACTGTACGAATTGAGATAAATTGCAAAAAAAAATTCAACCGCTGATAACAAAGTCGTACAACCAACAATTACAGAGTAGTACGGTCAAATTAAATTTACCATGCATAAAATAATAAATATTACTACCATTAAATTGCATTTGTACCATATCCAACTGCATCCGTACCATACCCAACTGTATCCGTACATTAAATTACAATTGCAATGTTTTAAAAATCCGTACATCCATTGTACTACTCGCTCCAGTTCTTTTTCCGCGTCTGGATATCCTCGCAGATGACTCAACCTTTCTGAATTTCTTCCTTTATAATAGAGGACATAGATGGAGATACATTGTAGGTAGAATTGATGGTAGGAAATGCAGGTGTTATGATGGGCGTAAGCTCGACATTGCTCCGTGAATTAACCGGGTTCCAGTTTTTCAGTGCACGATTATTACTGGGCACCAATCCAGATAGTTTAACGGGGCTTGGCCAGTGCCAGTCGGAATAAAAGGTGAAGAATCTTAAAACCAAGTCGCTAGGGTTGGCGGTCGGACGTTGTCGGTTGGATAAACAGAGTAGCAACGCCAAGTTTATACCACCAAAATATCCTACAATATTTGAATATATGCCTCGCCTTTTAGCCCATAGCTTCAGACACCGCAGTGCCGTGCGGTAACTCTTAATGTTTCCACCAACATGAATTTTAATGGATTTTATATTTATATATCCGTTCAAACTGTGAACACTATTAGAATCAATTTGGTTGTAATTCACCACCATACGATCGAAAATTTCTGGTATGGCCGCGAGGTTCATTTTAGCGCAGACCAAATCGATTTGTACTCCGTCGAATTTAAATTTCATTAGAGGCACTCTTGCTGTGGTAATCCGTATGACCTCTGTGACTTCAGGCTTCTCTTCTAACATGCGATGGAGTGTTTCGAAGAAATGTGTCTCACGTTTAAGGTAAAAGGGACCAACACACAACACATCAATGTCTGAACCAGCTGCCGTACAAATTGGTGTTATTTTCTGTTGTCAATTTCCGAAATTCTATGTCAGCTAGTTCTGCAGCCGCCACCATACACCGTCATACACTTAAATTCAAGCACATTTTTGGTTAAAGAGAACCGTACGACCAAATTCAAGGTATTAATTTGAGAAGGCTTGAAATTAATTCCCTCACGTGGCTGTATGTATGGTCACATCTCCTCATGACTAACATCTTAATTTTAGAAGGGTTGAAATTAAAAGAGTTAAAGTTAATTGAAAAAGTTAATTTGGAAAGTTAATTTGGAAAGTTAATTTGGAAAGTTAATTGAAAAAGTTAATTTTATCCATATGGATTTGGTTACTATATTCCAGATATTTTGGATAATTCTTGTGTGAGCGAACTTTGTTCGTCTCACTTGACCTTCATTCTAGATACCACCAAATACATATGAAATATTTAGGCATCTCGAAGACAACCATCTACACATATGAGGGTCATTACGAATTTTTAGTGATGCCCTTTGGCCTTTGCAATGATGCTTCCACCTTTCATGATCAAAATATTTCAACTCTTTCAACGTGGTTTTATGCTATTATTCTTTGATGATATCTTGATCTACAACAAAACATGGGATTCCCACATATATCATGTCAATAGATCCTTACAACTCATGTGGGACCATCCACTATTGTTGAAACACTCTAAATGTTATTTTGGGGATTTAGAGGTTGGATACTTGGGTCACATTGTCAGTTAGGATGTAGTACGAGTAAATCTCAAGAAATTTATGACTATGTAACAACGGTCATGGCCCAATATGTTGAAGAGCCTATGTGGGTTCTTAGGACCTATCAACTACTAAGTAATATTGTAAACAAATATGGAAAAATTGCAGCTCCCTTAACATCACTTCTAAAAAATAATTCATTTGTATAAAGTGAGACAACTAATAAATCCTTTTTATCTTTAAAGAATTCAATGTGCACTACTCCAATATTACTAGTGACAAATTTTATGAATATCTTTGTCCTAAAATGTGGTGTCTCAGGTAGAGCTCTTGGAGTGGTTTTGATGCAAGAATGACACCCCTTGGCATTCACTATCAAGCAATTGTGTGATCATAATTTGGGTAAATCCATGTGAGAAAGAGGTGATGGCAATCGTTCATGTACTGGAGACCTCACTTCCATATGATATAGGGAAACATTTCTAGATCAAGACTGACCATCATAGTCTGAAGTATTTTCTAGAACAAATTCATCATCAACAGGGGAACATAAGTGGGGCACCAAGATTACGGGGTATTATTATGAGATTATCTATAAGAAGAGTAAATAAAACATGGTGGCCAATGCATTATCTAGGAAATTTGAGGAGGATGGATCCTTCTTTGTCTTGTCTTTTCATTTTCTAGGTTGGCTCAAGGAAGCCTATTGAGAACAAATGCCAAATGACATTATTGTTCAATTCATCTAAAGGGTACATGAATATCCCAACCCTCTTAAAGGGTATACGCGATAGTAAGATACATTTACATATAAAGGGTGTGTTGTTTTGGTAAATAGATCTACCTTAAAACAAATGGTTTTAGAGCAATATCATTCATCACCTACAATAGGCCACTTCATATTTCATAAAAACTATAAAAGAACTAACTGTTCATTCTTTTGGGAAGGCATGAAAATAAACATCCAGGATTTTGTAGCAACATGTGACACTTGCCAAAGAAACAAGGGGGATATAGTGAATATGCTAGAGGGAATTGCATCCACTGTTGATTCCAATGCATATATCGATTGGCATATCTATGGATTTTATAGTGGGACTCCCAAGTGTGGGTTGAAAATTAGTGATCATGGTGGTACTTGATTTTCTTTCTAAATATTCTCATTTTTATGTTTCATCACACACATTTACCCCTTCCTCAGTTTCCCAAGTATTCATGTATCATATTTTTAAGTTAAATGACATGTCCACTTCCATTGTCTCGGATCGAGACCCTACCTTCACCAAGAAATTTTGGTAGGAGTTATTTAAACTTCAGGGTACTTAGTTAAACATGATCACTACATATCATCCCCAAATAGATGGTCAAACACGTGCTTAGAAATGTATTTGTGATTCTTTGATTTTGAAAATCCACAACAATGAGAAAAAAAATGAATTTCCCTTGTAGAATGGTGGTGCAATTCCTCTTTTCGTGGAGCTACCAAATTGACACCATATGAAGATATAATGGCCAAAAGCAATTGTTAGTGACTTCCTATTTATTAGGCACCTCCAAGGTTTAGGAAATTGATAACACACTTCACATCAAAGAAGTCAGTCCTTGCACACTTAAAAACAATCTAGTTATGGCTCAAAATAGATTGAAACAACAAGAATACCATCATTGCTATGAAAAATCTTTTGCAGTGGGGGATTAGGTGTTTTTTTTCCTTCAATCCTATAAAAACAATCATTTAAAGAAAAAACACTTTATAAATTAGCAACAAAGTTTTATGGAACCTATGAGATCATCCAGTGCATTGGACAAGTGCCCTACAAGTTGGCTCTTCTGTCCTACTCCAAGATTCATCCAGTATTTCATGTGTCTTGTCTGAAGAACGTAGTGGGATCGAAATGCAAGGTGCAAACCGAATTACCAAAACTTGATGAATATGACTCCATTTGGATCCAACATGAAGCAATATTGGACATAGGGAGCATCAATTGCACCAATTCATTCTCTATGAAGTATTGATTTAGTGGAAATATATGTAACCAAATATGCCACATGAGAACCAACATTGATTTTGAAACACTTTCCTCATCTTCAACCTTGATGAAAAAACTACTTTTGAAGGGGGAGGGAATGTTAGGGTCCTACAACTTGTTGAAAATGAAGTTAAAGCAAAGATAGGTACACTCAGGACAGATAATGGCGGATAATTCACTTCTAATGAATTCAACACTTATTGCACCGACAATGGGATAAGAAGACAACGTACAAATTTCTACACTCCACAACAAAATGGAGTCGCAGAACGAATGAATCGCACTTTGTTAGGAATGGCCCGATCTATGTTGAGTTTTAAAAGGTTAAGTTCTAAATATTGGGCAGAAGCTATCCATACAGCTATATACTTAA
>ML785548.1:221806-260526 GCA_009831015.1 Picea engelmannii
TTTTGGTGATGTGTTCTAAGGTATGTTATTTTCAGGTCATCTTACCATTTTTGCTATAACTTTTTTTCTAGAACGATTCAGATGGTGAAATATCTATGGTATTGAGAAGACATATCAAGGTACCTCTGGTAAAAAGTTTAGCTATTTATTCAGTATAATTATGGAGATACACTCTGTGGAATATAAGGTTTGTGACCAGTCCTGAAACTAGTCAAAAAACATGTGTTCTGGGTAAACCAGTCATAACTTTTTCATACAGACTCCAACTGTAGTGGGACCACTTCCATTGGAAAGAGTACGGACTATAGTTTCTTGTGTGCGAGTTTCAGAATCATATGTTCAATATTGAGCGTGGGGCATGCTGTACAAGTTGGGTCTTATGAACAGACCAGAATTGAATAAAGTTTTATTATCTCTCATATATTCTTGGGTGGAAGGAAGGGGAAAGGATAGAGAGTTCAAATCTCTCTTTATATTGGATTATTGTATCTTCCTCTTGGATTTTTATCCCTCCCTTTACATTTGGAAGCTGTAGCTACCTTTGGAAGTCATTACTTCCCTTGAACAAAACTATTGATTATTTCTCATATATTGTGCATGGTGTATTGTGGTGTATTGGTGTAACTCTTATACTATTGTTCATTTCTAATTGGATATAATTGAATGGTTTAAGCATAAGTTGAAAAGGTTTTAAATTATACTTGATACTGATTCACCCCCCTCTCAGTATCAACACTTTCTTCAATTCATTGATTGATGATTGGATTTAAACATCCATTCTCTTCCATTGTCTTCTACTGGGAACTATAAGACCCAACATAAGATGTTAATTCTTCACAAAAAACCATGGGGGGATATTGTTATTGATCACCACCACTGGATAAATAGGTAATTGGTCTTTTGGAGGGAATATGGGTTAAATCCATCCATGGCTATGCTCAATCAAGGAATTTTTACTTTATCCTTGGAATTAATAGGCCATATATCCTCTATATGCTTCATGGCTATTGAATTTGTTGGGATCTAGATGAGTCCTAGCTCACTTTTGTATGATGCATGCCACCCTTTAAACATGGCTAATTCTTTGGAAGGAAAAATCCTTTGAATCCTTGGGATTATAAGCACGTGCCTCAATATATTATGAAGAGGACCATGTGCCTTGCCCATGTTTTTGGATTTCTGGTACATTTCATGCCCACATTCTGGAGATATCTCTTTGTCTTCATATTCACCTTAGAATGCAAGCCTTCAGACAAGTGTGATATGATATGTACTCAACACCCAAATTTTTAAGAAATTGTTTTACCTCTTCACAATTGTTGGGGAGGAAATTATCACTTGGAAGTACCTTATCTTTGAGTAACCTGCAATTAGTGGGAAATATAACTATACACTTCATTGAACATGCATGAAATCCCTTTTTATTTATGATTGTATGACAAGATCAATTAAAATATTGGGGGATTAATGGCCAATTACCTTAGTATCACTAAGAAAAATGAGTTTGACATACCATACATTTCTTTCAATTTGTATAGTAACATTCCTATCCTAAGTTAGGTATACCTTGACCCATGTCCAAAGAGAGGGGTGGTGGAAAAAAATACTAGGATTCCGAAGAAGGTATCGATGATATGAGCATCATCCTCTAGTGCATCTGGATAGAATTCATGTAACATCATTCCCTCCATGGAATTCATATCTCATAATAACTCATCTATACCCACCTATATATTTTTATGTTTGTCCTCAACATGTGAAGAACTAGTGTTGCTATGGACGTTCTAAATTGGTGACTTAGGACATAATGGGAATTGGATATGTGGTTTATTCAACCATGCTTGGTATGATTCCTCTCTAAGTTGTGCTAATTTAACTACCTTCTCTATATTTTACATTGTAGTGGGGTGAAATGATAGATGGTAGACATGTTATTTGTTATCAGAATCCTAATTACAAAAATATTGAACGCTAAATTAATGATACTAGGAAACACAATGCATTTAGCATGTTCAATCATCAGACCAAACATTTATTAGAAGCATTGAATTTTTTTTTCCAGTAGTACACATGCAACCAAACACTTTATAAAACAAATGTTGAATTAAACTACATTTACATAATTAATTTCATTGAAAATCCAAAAATGCAATTACTCAATGATTTTTTTTACGCAACAAGGGGACACCTAAAGGTAGTCCTAATGCAAGATACCTTTGACAAGTAGTTAGTGTTCTATGGAAGTTACAATTTGTTAACAAATAATCACTGGGAATAAAACTATGTGTTTAATGCACACCAACAAATATGGATTCCTTTATTTTCAGAAAGAATTTTTTGTCATTGGAGTGTTCTTAAAACAAATAATTTTCAATGAACAATTATCACCTACAACTATTGATGAACCTTGTAATGTTATAATAAGTATGTGAATGACCATTGATGTATAATAGGTTCTTCTTGTTAAAGTTTCTAGAATCACAACCATTCATGCACATATTATACATGAAAATTCTATGTTTGTATTTAAAAATATTCTAGTAATCATACCAACTATAAAAGGACCACGAAATGGAATAAGTGCTACTGAATGTTTGGGAAGAACATATGCATGAGAAATGATAAATAAACCAAGATTTTCAACATCTATTTTATACTTGGTAATCATGTAATTAATACCACAAAAGGGGAATTCTATCCCAACATTGGTCATTGGTAGGGAATAAATCCAAGCACCATACAAAGTATAGTTGTAATAGTTTTGATATTTACTTTACATATGGCCAAGAAGAGAGAAGTTCAATACCCTCTAACAATTGAAGCACCTTGTGTGTACTTGGACATTGTTTCTCTTAGCTCATATAAAGTTTTTGGATCTCATAGTAGAGATGTTTTAGGTAGTTTTGATATCATATTTTGGCTTACAAGAACTTTTGATTGACTCAACAGAAAGAGATGGGTTGGTCAATTTATGAAGGAAAATAGTTGATTTGGCTTACAAATTTTCAAACAAGGAGCATATGTGAGTGTTCCTAAGTTTATTTACTATATCACCTATTGGATCCTTGTCGACATTGGGAGAGGTATTAGACGATCAAATTGTTTGAAAAAATAGGGTATTTCCACACAGATCAAACATCTTAAGAAATCACTCACACAACTATATCAAATATCAATACACTAGTTTTTTACATGGTTACAACCCTTAAAGAGAGAAACGATCCATGGCCCTAGCGAACATGAACACTTGAGGCAATATGTTAATGAAAAATAAAATTATTGTACATAAGAGTTTCTCACAATTCATCTTCAACAAATGACCCTCCATGCCCTTTAAATAAAAATCATGGAAGAATTAGGTGCTAAGTCATGTATCAATATAACCATTAGTATCGAGGATACTATGAATTGTCAGATCACTTTATGTTTAGAACAATTTTTTGTCGTTGGATTACAAAATAAAAAAATTGTACTAAAGAAACACACTTTACCTAAAGACACATTAGACCAAGTTGTTCTTAACTAACTCCTAAATGTCTAAATATCCTAACATCCCCCTTTAATAATAACTTAGGATAGGATTGAATGATTTACAAAGGTGACACTTGAGTAGGATAAGGAAGGAGGATGTAGGGCTTATTCCCCCTTAATGACAACTTCATGAAATCCTAATGTAGATAGAAGTTTGGAAAAATTCACTTCTATAAGATACTTTGTGAAAATGTTTGCAACTTAATCATCTATAGGGGAAAAGAGCACTTCAAGAATGTGATCTTGAAAAATATTTATGATGAAGTGTGTGTGTATGGTCCTCCTCATGGTGTCTCTAGAAAACAAGCTTGGACAATTTGGGGAGGTTGGAGGATCTAACTCAGAGATCGGATAAGAGGAAAAAGTTAGAGAAAATGAAGACCTATAAAAGGAGTCGAGGAAAGAGCTCGAGAAAGAGAAATTGAGTTCCGATCTCATTACCTCTTTAGTATTTATTTAAAGTGGAAGTGAAAGTGGATATCAAGCCATACCAAGGTTAGATAGATGCAATAAAGTTGAATAATTGGTTGCAATAGTTCTAGGTATATTTTAGTGTCCACCATATAGAATAAGAGTAGAAGATTTGTTTTTCCATCCTAAAATTAGAGGGCCATGATTAAGCTGGTGGGAAATTCACTCAGAAACACTTAGGCTGGAGGGTGATCCATTAGTAAGTCCTAGTTCTACCCTCATTGGGTATGTAGAGGACCAATGGATATGTTGGAGTTACTTCAGGAAAAAGGTAGGGGTAGAGTGTGAAAGAGTACACCATCGAATTCAAGAATATGACTATCATGATGGGTATCTCTCCCAAGAACACATATGCACTCCTCAAGTATTTGGGGGTTATTAAAAGTCATTTTTGAAAGAAAGTGATGCTTTTTAAGAATAGGACGACTTATGAGGAATGTGTGCAAGCACAATATCTAGAAAATATAGGCTAAGAAAAGGATATCCAAGTAGTTCTAAACAAAAAGAGCACTAAGATGCTTCCAAGGAAGGAAAGAAAATAAGATGAAAACCACTGTACGTTAGTGTAAGGATCCAAGTAACCACTGTAACCATTATAATATTGATGGTCAGACCGAAGAAAAGTGTTAGAAACTACATGTAGAGATGAACCCTAAGAACCATAAGAAGGATGCTAAGAAGAAGAGCTTTCTAGCCATAGATTCAAGCAATCGGGTAGAGATCAACTCAGATGTGGATGAGAAGTTTTTGTACACTTCATTGAAAAATGAGGTGAATCTGAGTAACCTTCATCACAAGGAAGAGAAGGAGATGAAAAAACTCTTCCATATCAAGATCTAGGTCAAGAAGACCAAGGTAGATTCTCTATTTGATTCTACTTCACAAGACAATCCCATAGCAATAGATCTAGTCCAAAAACTTGGGTTGGAGGTTCATGATCATCCTATCCCATATCCATTGGGGTGGGTAAACAAGGATGGAAAGATCAAGGTCATGAAACAATGTAAGATCAATTTTTCTATAAATGCATATTTTATTGATGAAGTGGAGTTAGATGTAGTACCCCTTGATGTGTGTGGTGTAGTGTTTGGAAGCCACTACATGTATATGAGGGATGTGATCTTCGTGTGGAGATAAAACCAATATTGCATGAACAAGGATGGGAAGTATTTCATCATCAATGAAAATTAATGTAAATCGAAGATCTCACTGGTAAGTGCTAGCACAACTAAAAATTTGATTAGTTCAAGTAAGAATCATTCTTTTCTTTTCTTACGAGAGAATTAATTGAGTGATGAATGAGTAAGAGTAAAGGAATCCCTGGAGGGATGTACTAAAAATTAGAAACAATAGTTGGAGGATTTGTTGCGGGAATATAGAGGAGTTTTCTAGGAGCCTAAATGAATACCACCTAAGAGGGAACTGGAGCATGAGATGCAGTTGTTTCTTGACTCCCCATTACCAAATATTGGGTTGTATAGACAATTTGTTATGGAAGTAGACGAAGTGAAGAAACAATTCAACAAATACTAGAGCATGGAGTTATTCGACCAAGAACCTCACCTTGTATGTCACTTATCATCATAGTACCCAAGAAGGATGGGATTTGGATAATGTGTATTGACTATAGATATTTGACGTTGGGAAATAATCAGTAGAAATATTTTGACGTTCTAAAATGAATGATCAATTAAGCATCGATTCTCACATTTCCTAACTTGTATAATCCCTTCGAAGTGGAGACATATGCAAGTGGGTATTCTATGGGAGTAGTTTTGATGCATGGAGGTAATCCAATATGCTATCATTCTGAGATGTTTCATGGGGGAGTTTTGAACTAGCCTACATATGATAAATAACTATATTCCTCGATTCAAGATGTTAAGAAGTGGAAGAACTATTTTATGGGAAAAGGAAACCATTATCCATATATATCACTAGCCATTGTAGTATTTGCAGGCCCAAAGTATGCTTTAACAAATCGAACATTACAAGTGGATGGGGTTTTTGCATAAGTTTGAATCATCTAGCCATCAAGTACAAGAAGGTAAACACTAATAATTTGGTGGTCATGATTTTAAGTTCACCCATATGGAATATTACAGCTTTGGGAACTCTTATGCACATGGATCCTTTTACCCATGATGCATACAAAGATGCATACACAAAAGATGAGCACTTGAAGGAGGTGTTTCAACAACTACAAGGCCAAATTCATGAAGAAGAAGGTGGCAGTTAGGCTAACTATCATCTCCAGAATCAGTTACTCTACAAGATATACGCGCTTTGTGTTCCTAAAGGTGAAATATTTCATCTTATTAGATAGCTCACACCTTCAATGCTGCAAGACATTTTGGTGTTGGGAAGACAATTGCTAACTTAGAAAGGTATGTGCATTGGCCCATAATGAAAGTGTATGTATCACGATATATTAGAGGATTCATACTTTGTTGTACCAACAAACCAGTGATGGAAATAAAGGTATATACCATCCCTTACTTGTACTCACTCGACCTTGGGAAATCATTTCCATGGATTTTGTGGGAGGTTTACCAACAACTAGGAAGTGACATGCCTATTTATTTGTGGTAGTAAATAAGTTCTGCAAGATGTGAATTCTTATGCCTTGTAAAAATACCATCAAAGGACAAGACACAACAAACATTTTCTTTGAACATGTATGGGTGTACTTTTGGATACTAAGGAGCATCATCTCAGATAGGGATACTATATCTATCAGTGCCTTTTTTTACTACACTTTGGGAGAAGATGGACACTAAGTTGAATAGATCTACAACATTCCATCCACATATATATATATATGGGTAGACATAAGTATTCAACATGACTTTGGTGCAAATTTTGAGGGGTTACAATCAGAAGAATCCAAATACCTAGGATGAAAATGTGATCTATTTTCATAACTCTTACAACAAATCGGTCCATACTTCTACTGGTAAGTCCCCTTTTGAAACTTTCTTTAGGTATTTTCTAGCTTCACCCTTGGATGTTGTTTGTATACAACAAGGAGGAGAGAGGGAAGACATCACGGGAGAAGAATTTAGAGAAGAGAAGTTAATTGAAAATATTAGATAGATCCATTTGCAAGTACATGAGATGATGAAGAAGTTACAGGAAAAGTATAAGGATAGGCATGATTAACAAAGAAATGAGAAATCATTTAAAGTGGGAGATAGATTTTGGTTATAGTATAACAAGGAAATACTACATGTTCCTGGTAAGAATATAATGGCTCTGTCATATGACACTTTTAAGGTATTCAAGAAAGTGGGAGATAAATCCTACAGACTTAGTCTACCCCCATACATGTACATATACTTAGTAGTGAATGTGGAGAATTTGAAACTCTATGAGCCTTCCATGTTGGATTAGGAGGTGGAGAAGGTCATATGTACCATAGACATTCAGAAACACAGGTATTCCAACAAAGGACGAATACCTTCAATAAATACTCACATAACCAAATCAAAGATCAACACACYGATGTTTTCACGTGGTAAAACCCCTACGGGGAAACATCCACAACCACAACCAATGYGACCACTTGGAGCAGTATATTAATGAAAAATAAAAAGATTACAGAGAKATTTTACAAGAGAKTTTCTCACAATCGATCATCTGCAAATGACCCTCCATGCTCTTTAAATAGAGTTCATGGACCAATCAGGTGTTAAGCCACGGATCAATGGTCATTAATATCGAGGAKAATATGTACCATCAGATYACTCTATGTCGGGAACATATCGTGACTATCGGATTTCCTAASTACAAATGCATACTAATGCATACTAAATAAACACACTAAGAAACACACTTTTACCTACCGACACATTAGACCAAGTAGATCTTAACTAACTCCTAAGTGTCTAAATATCCTAACATCCCCCCTTAATAACAAMTTGGGATAGGATTGAAGGATTTACAATAGTGACACAATAGGATAAGGAAGGAGGAATTAGAGCCTATCCCCCCTTAATGACAACTTCTTGAACTCCTAACATAGATCAAAGTTTAGAAAACTTCGCTTCTGTAAGAGAATTTGTGAAAATGTCTGCAACTTGATCTTCTGCAGGGAAAAATAACACTTAAATAACTTGATCATGAATGAGATTTATGATGAAGTGTATGTGTATCTCGATGTGATTTCTGTGTTGATGTTGAATTGGGTCTTTGGCGAGCTTTATGGAACTCTGATTGTCACACCAAAGGTTGGTCGGATGCTCTTGTTGGAATCCAAACTCTCAAAGGATTCCTCGAATCCACAAGGCTTCCTAACTTGCATTTACTATTGCTCGGTAATCTGCTTATGCTGAAGAAATTGAAATAGCTTGTTGCTTCTTACAGGCCTAAGTGACAAGTCCCGATCCAAGGTTAAAAACATAACCTGTAGTAGACTTTCGATCATCAGGGTCACCAACCCAATCTGAATTAGTGAAGCCAACCAATAAAGGAGCCCCCCCTGAACTGTAATGTATCTCGAGCTGAATTGTAATGTATCTCGAACTGAACTGTACCACAGACATAGAAAAGTATCCTTCAGGCTGTTTTCCAATGGCTTTCATGAGGTGTTTGCATATGCTTGGAAACAAGACCAACAAAAAAGGAAATATTAGGACATGTATGAGTCAAGTATAAGAGGCTACCAACTAATTGAAGGTACATGGTAGAACCAACTTTATGAGAAGTACAAGTGGCAGTAAGCTTGACTCCAGACTGGAAGGGAGAAGGGGTTGGTTTTCAATTGTCCATGTGAAAGCGACGACGAAGGTCACAAGCATACTTAGAATGAGAAAGAAAAATTCCTTCATTGGTTTGCAAAACTTGGAGGCCAAGGAAATAGTGCAAAAATCCTAAGTCTGTCATTTCAAATTTCTTCTTAAGGCTTGTTTTCACATGGTTTAAAATTTTTGAGACACTACCAATAAGGATAAGGTCATCAACATAAAGGAAAAGTATTATGAGATATCTTCCTACTTTCTTGGTATAAACATTAGGATCATAATGACATTTAGAGAATCCGGTGTCAATAAGAAAGTTGTCCATTTTTGCATACCAAGCTCGGGGAGCTTGCTTAATACCATAAAGAGATTTCTTAATGTGACAAACAAGTCTAGATTCATTCTGTACATGGACAAGAGGTTTTTCCATGTAGATTTCTTCTTGAAAATATCCATGCAAGAAGGCGTATTTAACATCCATCAGATGGACCTCCCATTTATGTGAGGCAACAAGGAAAAGAACAAGGTGGATGGAATATATTTTCGCTACAGGGGAAAAGGTTTCATTATAGTCAATTCCTTCAACTTGGGAAAATCCTTTGGCAACTAACCGAGCCTTTTGTATTTCAACACTTCCATATGATGCATACTTAGTTATGTAGACTCATTTACATCTGAAAAGTTTTCTTCCTTTTGGAAGAGGTACAAGATCCCAAGTATCCTTTTCCATTAAAGAACGATACTCTTCATTCATTTTTTTATCCCAATGTGGATGGCCTAAAGCTTCTGCAAATTTCTCTGGTTCATGAGTCTTTGAAACTTGATCCAAAAGAGAAGAGGCTCACTGGAAATGTGAACGTGTTCGACGTTGATCTGAAGGATCACCCACAAGACCACTGACTGCTTCTCGTGTTGAAATAACCAATCTAGGAAGCGGTGGAACTGGTGTTGGTTCAGGTTCAAAGGACTCAGCTGGAGGAAGGTGAGAAGGAAAAGGTGGATTTTCATCCTCATTGTCATCATCTAAAGAAGAAACTAGAATAGGAAGATAACAAGGCACAAACGTCGAAGATGGCTCGTAGGCCGAACAAGGCACAATTGTCGAATTAGGCTCGCAGGCCAAGATATTTTCATCAAGGTTAACATCTCTTCTAATAATAATTTCATTACATTGTGGTTGAAGAAGTCTATGACCTTTGAAATCTTTAGAATAACCAACAAATATACACTTCTCATTTTTAGGTTGCAATGCTTTCCTTTTCTCATTAGGAATGTGAGACCATGCTATACTTCCAAATACATAGAAGTGACTTACATCTGGTTTAATTTTAGTCCAAGCTTTTTTCGGTGTTATATTTTTAAGAGCCTTTGTGGGAGCGCGATTGACTATGTAATTTGCACAGTTGATTGCTTCTACCCAATACTTTAGACTTAATCCCTTAGATTGGATCATACAATTAGCCATTTCTTTTAATGTGTGGTTCTTTCTCTCAGCAACACCATTTTTTTGTGGTGTATATGGAACAATGTGTTTCATTTGGATGCCCTGTGTAGTGCAGTAACTTGTAAAATTATTGTTCACATATTCGCCTTCATTATCTTTTCTTAACTTTTGAATTTGATGTCTAAATTGCTTTTCTTCAAGGGCCTTGTAGGCCAAAAACTTGTCAAAAAATTAGCTCTTAATTTTTAAGAAGTAAACTCAAGTACATCTGGAAAAATCATCAATGAAAGTTAAGAAATACTTGCACCCAGAAAAAAGAAGGAGAAGAAAGTGGACCACACAAATCACTGTGAACAAGATGCAAAGGGCCTGAGGCGTTCCAAGAGGCATGCTTGTTAAAACTGTTCCGATGATGTTTTCCGAGAACACAACCGACACAAACACCATCTCTGCATGAAACATGAGGAAGACCAACCACCATATGTTCATTACATAGTTTTTGTAATGAGTGATAGTTTAGATTACCAAACCACTCATGCCAAAGCTTTCTCAAGTCATTGCTATGAGAAACAAAAACTAATGAAAAAGATGATGAACCAAAGTTGTCAAACTTGTACAACCTAGTAATATCATCAACAATTATAGTTGCAAGAACATGCTTAGGATCTTTTAGATCCTTGATTACAACTTGGTGAGGTGAAAACTCTACGGTTTTACCTTAACCTAAATGAGTGATTTGATATACTGATAGAAGGTTACAAGAAAGACTTGGAACACATAATACATCATTGAAATGACCATTATCTACTTGAATTGTTCTATATCCTACAACACTAAGAGATCTATCATCACCAACACATATTTTCTTGGTGTTACATTCATTTAGAGAAGAAAATATGTCTTTATCCTTAGCCATATGATAAGATGCTCCATAATCAATACGTCACTCATCAGAAGAAGAAGTAGAAGTTGTATTGAAGGAGAAACCAGAAGAGAAAAGTGCATGTCCATGAGAAGAATAAGAAGAAGTAGAATCAATACATATGTTTTGCTTCTTCATCGCTGCTTCTAAAGCTGCCATCTTCTTGAAACATTTGGACTCATCATGTCCATCTTTATCATAAAAGTTGCAATTCCTGTCAGTCTTCTTATTTTTATATTTTGCTTCTTTGTCACCATTAGGAGTTGAAGTTGTCTGAGTAGGTTTGGGACCCTTATTTTCTTGTTGTTGAAGCTAGGATGTTTCTTCTTTGGATACTTGGGTTTATCTTTCTGCTGGGAAACTAAGACTTTGTTGGAGGTAGTTGTAGTGTTGATCACTCCAAGTTGTACAAGATTATATTCCTCTCTAATCAAACACAAAAGGACTCAAGAGTGGTTTTTTGATAAGATTTCCCTAGAGCCTCTCTCAAGGCATAAAAGGTAGATACAAACACAGAATATGCACTACCTAGCTTAGAAAGAATAATATATATGCAATGCTCTTCCTCCATTTTTATCTCACATTCTTCACATAAAATTCTGAGTGTTTTAAACTTAGATAGATAGTCTCCAAGACAGGAAAACTTACTTGGACTTAAGGTCAGTACTTGATTTTTTAATTGTTGTTCTCGAATAATATTGAGTTTACCAAACAAAAATTCAATCTTTTCCCAAGCTTCTTCGGGGTCATACATTTCTTTAAGGTGGAACCTTAAATCAGGAGAGATGGACATTCTGATTAGTCCATGTGCTTTGCTACTCCTATTATCCCATTTGAATTTCTTATCATCATCAGTGGGTGCTTTTTCCTTTCCCAAGGTAATCTGGTACAAGTCTTTACTTCTTAATAAATCGTCCATATGAGATTTTCATTGGAAGTAGTTGGTGCTAGTAAGCAAGAGATAACTTGTAGAATACATATTAAATATGAATATAATATGGATTTAAAAACTGAAATTGATGATCTGGATGGAAAGATCTCGAAAAGTTATGCAGTTTAAAAAAAAAACGGCACTGAAAATGGACTTCGGATGTGAGAGTTATTCCCTTTTAAAAAAAAGCATAAACGATAACCAAAGGACTACGTGGAAGTGTAAGTTGCTTTATGAAGTGACCCACTTTTATAAAGAGAAGTAGGGATCACTTTTACAATGAAGTTACTTTATAAAAGAAAAGTTGCATGCAAAATAAATAACTCTAAAATAAAATATTAAAGCTACTTATAGTGATTCACTTTTATACTTGAAGTGAAATACACTTTACAATTTTAGCATGAACTTTTTCAAAAAAAGTAACAAAAGAGAGACTTGAACTCAAGACCTCTTACTTAATAAGAAAAATTTTAACCAAATGGTCTAGCAAAACATATTGTATTTTTTTAGGAAGATGATTGGGGTTGTTTTTGTTGACGACTTTGGAGAGCGTGCTAAAAAACAACTATTATCACACAAGAAAAAAATTTTGCTTCCCGATGACAACAAGGGTTAGATCTCGGTTAGCTTACCCGAAAGATGCACATTTTCCTATCTGTTTCTGATTTGCCGAGATTGCACAGGGCACAGGGCAAAGAGAATACGTAGATCTAAAAGAGTAGAAACCCGGAAACAAATAATATAAAACCAAAATAATACTCTGCAAAATTTTTTAAAAATGCGTATTTAGGCTTTATACCTCTGGATATGACTGAAATGGTCGTATCTTGGGAAAACATAAACTTTTTCAAGTGAAACAAAAAGTGTTCCTAACTAAAACAAGTGCTCCAGACGCAATGGAATAGTCCTCTCAGTCCATAAATGTACGAAAATGAAAGAAAATGGAGATGAGACAAATCGGCTTCACGATTTCGATCGACAACAGGAGAGAGTCTTAAAACATGCTCTGATACCATGTTCGAAACGAGGCCACTTGGAGCAGTTTATTAATGCAAAAGAAAATATTACAGAGATATTTTACAAGAGCGTTTCTCACAATCGATCATTTGCAAATGACCCTCCATGCTCTTTAAATAGAGATCATGGACCAATCGGGTGTTAATCCATAGATCAATGGCCTTTAAGATCGAGGAGAATGTGAACCGTTGGATCACTCTATGTTGGGAACATATCATGACTGTCTGATTTCCTAACTACAAATGCAAACTAAAGAAACACACTTTTACCTACCGACACATTAGACCAAGTAGATCTTAAGTAACTCCTAAGTGTCTAAATATCATAACAATAGAGGACTTAGCACCACATGCTCAAGAAGAGTTGGTAGAAGACACAATTTTGCATGGGAGGTATAGAACTACAATATAAGGAAATCCTGACCTTTGGAATATTTGGTTGAAAGGACAACTTATAGGAAAAGAAAAATGGTACTCTAGAGAGAAGGTAGAAGAAATATTTCCTCACCTCATTCAGTAAATATTTTGGGGACCAAAATTATCCCTAAATGGGGAGGGGTATGATCTGTATTGGATCATCATATAAGTTTTTATGGGTGGAACAAATTGGAGGAATCGACTTGTAGGGCCATTTTAGTGGTAGGTCATAGTTTGGAAAATTGGGGTATGAAACCTTCTAGAGCCATTTTGAGGAATTAAATGACATTATTGGGGTTACAGTGTCACCAACTTGTGCACACACCCTAGACAATGTTCCACACTCTGATAACTTTCATATAGTGAAAACATAACATCAATCAGAGCTCTATGTGGAAGTTATGCCTCATGCAAGTTGACCTACCTTGTTGACCACAATGGTATGAGTGGATGCCACGTTATCCCCCATTTCTCACACATATGGGGCTAGCCACATGTGGAATTTCAAGAAGATTCTAGAAAGTCCAAACCTTATCACTAATTTAGGGTTGATGAAGTCAAAACCTTAAACCTAGATGACTATCGAGCTATGTTAAATACTAGGTTGCTAGGAGAAGAAGGAGTTCCATTCTTTTGTATTGTACTTGTTCCATAGTTGAGTAGAGAATCCAAGGAGTGGGATTTGATAGCACAACATAGGCAAGAAGAATAGTTTGTAGTATCCATTCAAGCCATATAGTCATAGGAAACTCCATAGTGAGTTCCCCCCTTCCTTTGTACTTGCTATTCATAACTGAAGAAAAGAGAGAAGCATATAGGCCTCACCTTCTAGCTGTGTTTTCTCCCATATTGGGTTTACCAAGATATATCTTGTGTTCATTTGTGTGGATGATGTGTATATTTTTATGTTCTTTCATTTTTGTATTCGATTATTTTCATAAATTTGGGTAATAAGCTAGTAATAACTAATTAGGGATCTAAGGAAATAAAATTCATAATCTAAGATTTAAGAATAGTATAATATATTTTGTGATGAACTGTTCCAGTGGAATATCCATGACAATTTATAGATAAGCAATAATTAAGGACCAACAATCTAGCAAAAAGGGAATTAGTGTTGTAGATATAAGCAATGCCAAAAAATTTATTTTTGAATGTCGTGGAGGATATAATGACATATAAATGTGTGATAAGTACCATCGTTAATTAACTAAGTGATTTTCTAATGCTGGAGGATGTGTACAAATTCTCTCCAACACCTAGTTACCAATGGATCTAATGGGAAAGAAATTTGTAGCAATACATATTTTGAAACTTAGTCTAGGATTGTCCTCCATAAATTTCCACTAGCTTCTATATGGATGGTCCAGGCTAGCTAGCTATTTTTACCAGCATAGAAGCTTATGAAATATATCTTAAATAGTGTATTCCATTTCTATTAACTGAATTTTTCTCAACAATATACTAGACTGAAACAAATAACCAAAATATCTCAATCACAACATCAGTTGACAAAATGAACAATAAAAATTACCTTAGAAACCCAAATGGGAAAACCAACAATTTATGTCTCCTATTTATGCTCAAGAATTATTACAAATTGGATACATTCATTCTCAATCAAAGAGTTTGTGTATTCACATTGCTTCCTTTCCATCCTTCCCAAGTTTCCCATTTATTCCATCTCTTGGGTTGTTTTTCCATAAAGCACACGTCTTTTATTATAATTAATTCATTTCAACTTCTTGTGACAAAAATGAGATCTTTGGTCTTTGGTATTTAAGACGATTTCCTAAAGACCATTGACTTTAAATTTTTCCACGGATTCTTCTTTTAACAAAGTTTGGAAGAGAAGTTATTTTGGATCCGTTCTAGATAACTCTAGCTAGCACAAAACAACACATTCTATCTCTTTCAAGTATATAAGTAAAATATTACAATATTTTTTTTTATTAATATCAAGATTCAAAAATAGACTTTTGAATTTCGTATTTGGATTGAAAAGTGGAGGAATTTKTATTCTCRAAACTCTTTTCCTTTAGAAACATTAATTCTAACTTATTCATTCCCCTTTCTTTCTTCCATGTGCTTTAATTCTTTTTATTGCTAAAATAAACTTTTGAATTTCATATTTTGGGTTGAAAAGTGGAGGAATTTGTATTCTCAATCACTCTTTTCCTTTAGGAACATTAATTCTATACTTACTAAAGACACTTTACTTAATCATTCCCCTTTCTTTCTTCCTTGTGCTTCAATTCTTTTTATTGCTAAGGAATGCCAAAAAAAATCATACATCATTGTTAATTCACATTAATTAACAAATATACAATTATTTACATCATACATATTCATAACTAAATTTTAGTATTGATATTAAATTTCATTTCTGGTCTRAACATTCATTTTCCATTTATACACTTGCAATATGGYTATTTTCTTTCCATTTGAGAATATATTTATGTTTAAATAATTAAATTAGTTCATTTTTGCAAATTGTCTTTGGGATATTACTATCATAATATTGGTGAAAAATTGTAGTTGGTTCTTTCTTACAAGTATTTGGGTCTTGAATTTGATTCTATAATTGTAACTCTTATGTGAAGAAACTTATAAAACAAGGCATGAAGACCTTTTATTCTATGAAAAATAAATGCATGCAAATATAGTTGTAGAGTTGAAAATTGAAAATGCTACTCTATAGAACATTGGTACAAATAATAGTTTTGTATGGTTGTCCAATTTGTGGGTAAAGTACTTTCAAAGAATCCGAGAAAAAAGATGAAAGAGTTAAGGAATGATCCTTATTAGAGAAACTGTGAGTTAAAATACAAATCCCTTAATCTATGATACTATCGATGTTACCATTAGAAGGAGAAGAAGGAGTGATATTTTGTTAATGTATGACATATATATTCAAAATAAGGCACATGGAAAGAAACATATCACCGTACGAGGCAAAGATCGTAACTTAAGATAATGGTAGGTACTATGAGAAGATGAAATGGATTAAAAGATATTGAATAGAAGAAGAATATTTCCCCAATGAATCGTTATCCATTCTATACTTCGTACAAAATAAGATAATAGAGAATCTAGGGAAATATATTTGATGCAGGAGCATCTTCCCAAAATAAGCTTAATATTTGACGTCTAGAAGGATAATAGAGAATCTAGGGAAATATATTTGATGCAGGAGCATCTTCCCAAAATAAGCTTAATATTTGACTTCTAGAAGGTCTTAGGAATGTGGTTTTCTCATTGTAATTGTTTTAATTATTTTCTTAAGTTGTAATAGTTTAGTATGTTCGAGAAGAATAAGGCATTTTCCCACAAATCTAATATTTTTGTCTAATTTAAATAGGAGGTGAGGTTGAAGCATTAGATAATTTAGGATAGATATTTGGATCTGATCCTATTTCCCAGGATAAAAATTGGTCTGTTGTGAGGTAATTAGAGTTTTTGTGTATTTTTGGTTAGATTCAATCCTATTTTCCATAGTATGGATAATCACGCTCTTTTGTATTAAAAAAAACTCTGCTAGGCGTAGATAGAGTGCGTGAGATGTGTGTAGAGTGAGAAATGTGAGAGTTTGTAAAGGTCCAAGAGACCAAAGCACAAAATTGATCTCTTTATTGTTGTATATCCTCATTCCTTCTAATAAAAAATTATTAGAATTATGTGAGATTTTATGCGTGGGTAATTGGACTTCGTTGGGAAATTTTTATTAGTTCGATAAGCCTTGATATCAATCATTTGAGCATAGGATTAATTGAGTTTAATTGTTGTAGTGAAGCTGGGTTCCATATTGACCCATAATTATAAGTCCAGAGTCTATAATGTTTTCATTTACATCAAACGATCCATATTTGATCTGGAGTGAGGTTATCCAGATCGAACAAGCCATACTGCATCGACATTTCATCCTTGGAGTATTGTTGAATAGTTATAATATAACAATGAACCTCCAAGACACTGCTAACTATAGAGACATCAAATTGTTGGCTTTGAAATTTATGATATGTGCATTGTGTAGTCAAGGTGGCGATGACCCAACCAGACATAAAATTACGATCAAGTCCTCATGAGACTGAATTCCAAGACAATTTTCTCATAACTAGATCATAAATCTATAGAAGCACTGTTCTAAGAGGTAATAAATGTAGTTAAATAATTTGTTTGTAAATAATGGGTTTTTATGTTGTATGTAACATTTGATGTTGCAATGAAATGCAACTGAGCCTACCATTTTTGTATGGACAACAATGAAATAAAGAACAAAAAGATAATTTCTTATGAGTTTCGATAAATGAAATTTAATTGAGTTCCTTGAAATCAAAAGATAAATTTTGTGTATAAGTTTTAAATTTTATAACCAGTCCACATTGGCATAATTTTTGGTATCAAAGAAAAAGACCATGAAAGGTTGCAAAAAATTATAAAATTATAATGGATTTCAAAATGCGATGGGGAAGAGGCCAAGTTCAAGGTCAGAGAGGATGACCTGTTGCAAATACTGAAGTTATTGAAGAGATGATGAATCTTCAAGAATGGTTGGAGGATATGGAAGCTTCCCAACGAAGAGGCATTGACACATGAGATTTCAGTGAAAGAGAAGAATCATAACCTAAAGAATAGAGTGATGAAGAAAGGTTGGTTCGAGCCATCATGGGAGTCAGATCCAAGCCAAGAATGGAAGTGCCAATGTATGAAGGAAACTTGAACGTGGATGAACTGATGGACTGGATCAATTCTATGGATAAGTATTTTGAATATAAAAATGTTGCAGATGAGAAAACGATAAAGTTTGTTGTGACAAGGATGAAAGGATATGCATTGCTCTGGTGGGATGGAGTACAAGTTGAGAGGCAGAACAAAGGAAAGTCAAGAATCAAGAACTAGGAAAAAATGGTTGCAAAGTTGAAAGGTAAGTTTATGCCTAAAGATTATCAGCTTAGTTTGTTTAAACAAATGCAAAATTTAAGGAAAAGAGGCATGCCAGTAAAATAATATACTGAAGAATTTTATAAATAGAATATTAGAGATGGTCACATAGAAGAAAAACCATAGAAAGTTTCTAAAATATCTTAATGGATTAAGATATGAAATTCAAGATGAAATTGGTATTTAATATCCTAATACTGTTGAGGAATCATATAAGCATACCAATTTTCTCTTAAGTAGGGATGATTTTAAGGATGAAAATTTATTTTAAAATGTAGAAACCTTGACAAATCTTACTAATCCTTCATATGACAACAATAAATGTTTGGTGATATTTTTGTAAAAATATTCAAATGTCTAAGTATTTTATATAATTTGTATAAAATTTTGGCGATTTTTAAGGTAAAATAATTTTATCCTATAGAATTTGGGCGAATCATTTTTAGAATAGAGAATCTTGTTTTGGGAAAAACCATGGAAAATTATCCCATGAGCGAAATTTAGCCCCTAAAATCATCCCTACTCTTAAGGAAGAAGAAAATCTAACAAGGAAGAAAAAAAAAGATGAAGAGGTCTCAGTTCAACAAGAGGCAGAGGACAACAAGGTGGCAGAGGAAGATGTACACCTCAAAAGGAAGAAACTAGTAACTCACAACAACAAGAACAATCATCAAGAGGTAGTGATTTCATAGGAAGAATACCTTATCAAAAAGGTAGGGTTTTTTCTATCAAATGTTTTATATGCAATAAGTTTGGGCATAGATCATATGAATTTTTAGAAAATGCTTCCACGAGCAGAGGAAGTGAAAACTTTGTTTAGGCTGAGGAAGAAAGTGTGGAATCACCTATGCATGAGAATGCACTAGACGTTGGAGAGTCTTTAATGTTGAAAAGAGTACTACTGAAACCACACATGGAAATTAAAGAACTTGCACAAAGGAAGACACTTTTCAAAATTGTTTGTAAAAGCAAAGGTAAATGTTGTAAACTCATTATTGATAGTTGAAGTATTGATAATTTGGTGTCTACAGAGATGGTTGAAAAGTTGGATTTGAAGACGACAACACACCATGTTTCATATAATTTTTCATGGCTGCAAAAAAGACATCAATTGTTGGTGAATGAACAATGTGAAGTGGAATTTCAAATTGGAAGCTACAAGGACAAGTACTTTGTGATATTATGCATATGGATGTGTATCATATTCTGTTAGGTAGACCTTGGCAGTTTGATAGGAGGGCCATACATGATGGAAAGAGAAACACGTATACTTTTGAAAATGATGGGGAGAAGCACACTCTCTTGCCATTAAAATATGAAGGGACAACTAAAGAAATCAGTCCTAAAGTGTCATTGGTCACTCGAAAGGAATTTCTGTAGGAAATTAAAAATGAGGAGGTACATTTTGCTTTAATTGGAAATCCCAAGGTAATTCTCACTAGCACAAATTTATATGATTTACCTGAAGAAGTTCAAATCTGTTGAATGAATTTGCTAACAATGTGATTGATGATTTTCCAAGTGAGTTACCTCAACTAAGAAGCATTAGTCATCACATAGATTTCATTCCAGGGGATAATCTTCCTAATAAGCCAACATATCGCATGACCCCAAAAGAGAACAAGGAAATAAAAAAACTAGGTACAAGAATTGTTGGATAAAGTTATGATCAAATAAAGTATGAGCCCATGTGTTATTCCTACAGTTTCAAGTCCAAAAAATGATGGAGGATGGAGAATGTGCACAAACTCCAGAGAAATAAAAAAAAATCACGATCATGTATTGATTTCCATTACCCCAAATTGTTGATTTTATGCATTGTTTGAGTGGTGCTAAATATTTTTCAAAATTGTGTGGGGCTAAATATATGTACTATCAATTCCCACATTAAATTATCAACCAGGGCTCGTACGCTTCGAGGTGTAGGGGTAGGAAACGCAAGATCAAAGCCTAGTTTAGCCTAATCTAAAGCGGGTGAAACAATATTCAAACCCACACTGCAAGAAATTAACACTAAGGATTCATCACTGGGACATAGGAATAACTTAGTGCTATAAAGGCTTAGATCACAGTCATTCATGCATCGAGGTGATGTTTGTGTGATTAATCGTGAGTAGCTTACTAAAGTTTTATGTCCTTCAATGATTATTTCCTATAGAAGATCCACACTTAAATGCAATAAAAGAAACAAGCAAATGGAAATGAAATTCATGATAGAAGCTAACACCTTAGGAATAATTCCAACGTGGGAAGGCCATATCTCACGAGTTATACCTTTAATTTGTTTGTTGTTGATTGAATCTACGTGAATTTAAAGTGCAAGGAATTCAAAGGTACAGGAAAATAAAGAAATCTGAAAGAAAACTGTAGGAAATTTAATGAAAACAATCTAAAATCAATATGAAGTAAAAGAAAATCAAACAAGGTTGCAAATTAAATCTAAACTCAAAATCTTCCACAGTCATATGCATCAATCATGGAGAAGAAGGAGAAGGAATAAGTAAAGATGATACTGTAGAGATGTAAAGAAAAGAATTGAAATTCTTATGCGATATAAAAGAAATACCAACTCTGTCAAGACGGATGAATGCTAGATGGGTTAAGAAGAGATGAACATAGAATTTTCAATGTAAACTATAGAAGTCAACAAAGAATAATCATAAAGAAGGGATGAATGCTTCTATATTTGACTCAAAAGGTTGAATGTACACAGTCAAATAAAAAACTAGAAACATGGTTGAAGAAAATGAAATGGATTGTTGGTGACAATTGTCTAACTTAGAGGATTTGCAATCAACCAAGAAAGGAAATAAGATGAATGAAAATGAATAGATGCATAATGGGTGTTATGTGTTAATTTGCAAGTTCTGGGTGCAAAGAATGGAGAAAAGAGAGGGGTGATCTTCCCATAAACAAATGTAAACGCCCATGCATGGGTAATCAATCTGTAAGAACATCATGAAGGATGGCACACATTATAAATTGTAAATAATAAGTGCAATTCTTAACCTATGTTTATGCATCTTCTATTCATAAATAAATTCAAATATCCAACTAAATATCAAAACTCTATTTTATAAAATTATGAGAAATTTTATGTAGATTGTGGAGGATGGTGTGGTCTCTCTGTCGTTTCTTCCACAACTACTTTCTACTCCCACCCTAACTGTGATCCTACTTTCCCGGAAATCCCCCCCCCCCTGTGGTGAACAATTTCTCCCTCCTGCACCTTGCCATCTCGCTGGATACTTCCCCAACAATCACCTACCCCACTAGCTCAATGACGACCTATGAAGAGGACGTGGACTACACCCTATACCCTGCTGAAACCCTACCTTAGTTCCTGATAGGTGGCAACCCTCACCCAGTCTCCCCCAGGAACCTGGCGACTTCTGAGGTTTATACCCTTTGGGGGAATTCTGAACTTGCATCATCCTCCTTACACCCATTGGTTCTCTCACCATCTCCTCCCACTTCTCCCAACCCTACTCCTCTGCAACTACTCTCTCGGGACCCTCCTTTCAAGGCTGCACCCCAGGGCTTACAACCAAGCCCTCCTTACAACTCCTTTGAGCAACCAGACTCCACAATAACCCTTGGATCTATACCCCTCTCCCTACCTGGATCCTCGCTTCCAGAGTTCAATCCTTCTTGGGTTCCTCAATCCTCCTCCATCCATATCTTCCTCTCGGATCCCCCCCCCCTTTTCCCCTTCTTGCACAGGTTCCCCCTTGGAAGAGCTAGAGGTGACAATACCCATTCTTGATGTGCACCGGATTGATCCTCCTCTCTAGGAATCCTGCTTCTTCCCAGACGCAGGCTTGAGACTTCTATCTGAATCCATCATTGGAGGTTCTTCTGTGAGATTTATTGGCTCTTACCTCCCACCATCAAATCTGAATGGTTGGGACTGTCTAGAAGATGGAGACAGTGGGGAACTTGTCCCCAACGGTTTGAATGAAGACCCCGACCCTCACTCTTCGAATAGGCGCAGGAAAAGAAACAAGTGTATCGGAGTTGTATCAGACTCTACAAACCTCATTCTAGGTAAGGATCTCTCAATGGTGGAATTTTTGGAGCTTGCAGATAAATCTGTGGTAGGGAAAGTTTACGGGAGACATTTTAGTGAGAAAACATTAAAATTCTAGGCATGCACTACCTGGGGTTCGGCCCAACCGTCTCCTCCAAAAAATCACCGCTTATCAAGGGGTTGGTTCCTCATCACTTTTACTAATGAAGCTTAAGCAACCCGAGCCCTCTCGGGATGCTAGTCTATCGATTCCTTTCTATGGGATCCAACCTTTGACGCAATGAGTGTTCAAGTGGATTCCTTTCTAATATGGGTTCGCCTGTTGAGACTCCAACCCCATATTTAGTCAGAGAAGGTCTTTCAGGCTATTGGAAATACACAGGGAAACTACTTGGATGCGGATTTTACCTTCAGGGAGACGGGGGAGATGTCCCTGACCCACATCCTGGCTTCTTTGAATATCAAAGGAGGGCTTCGTAAGTAACTCAACATCACAGACCAAGGATGCAACAAGGCTCAAATCCTTGACTACGAGGGAATACCTTTCTGTTTCCGTCATTTTCATGCACATGGGAATATACTCAAAGACTGCCCACAAGCACTTTGAGGACTCCCCACACACTCTCGCCTCCATGCGATGGAGAATATACAACAAGGGTTTTCTCCCTTGTCGTTGGCCTCTCCCTCCACCTCTTCTACAAACTCACAAAACTCAATGGAAAAAACTACTTCGAGGGTACAACAATCACCAACAGGATTGGCTTCATGCATAGAGCGACAGGATATTGGACAATCCCCCCCTTAGGATAGGGACTTAGCTCTGCTTCTTCCAACATGTATTTTACAGATTCCCTCAATTGATTCATTTCTAAATTTACATTACACTATTCCTCTACCAGTTCAGGATCCCTTGTGGGCCTTCAAATATCTCAAAATTGACAGCCCTCCTACACTAATGCCTCTCCTCTCCACCCCCCCAAAAGGTCGCGCCCCTTCTCCTCTCCTTGCAACCCTCCCTAGCCTCCCTTTCCCTCCGCTCCCCCCCTCTCCTGACCCCTTTCCTTCCACTTTGACCAAAGATCCCTACTTTGACTCTTCGGAAAAACCCACCATACTCTTCCAACTTAGGAACATAACTATTCTTGGGCCCCCTGCAAAAGAGCCGGGACTCAGCTTTGATCCAAATAAGGGCACATCAAAAACATGGCAGGGCCACACATCCCTTCTTTCCAAAGAAAAATCCAGGGCACACATAGATATCACATCATGCCACCAACATTCTACTTTTGGGGCATTTAGATCAGTGCAAGGCCCCAGGAGGGTTACCCCATGAAATTCCTCTCCTTCAATTGCAGGGGTTTGGTGAGCCCCCACAAGAAATCCCCCTTGAAACAGTTGATCAACACACAATAATCGGGCATCATACTACTTCAAGAAATGATGCAAGACTGTTTAGATATATCTGCTACCCTATCCTCCCTACTTCCAGGTTGGCACTTTATGGGCATAGATGTTGTTGGCAAATCTGGAGGCCTAGCCATAGGGTGGCGCACAAAATCAATCAAATTTCTCAAACCATGGGCCCTCAATTCTTGTCTAGGAATTGATATTTTTTTGGAAGGCCTGGGGAAATAATTTAGGATACTCAATGTCTATGGCCCCTATCTTGACAGAATCCTATTCTGGGAATCACTTCTCAGTCTCAAGATCCTGAAGGTCGAGAACTTAATCCTGGGGGGTGACCTCAATTTATCAATAGGGGCGGCATAAGTCTGGGGCCCCTCAACGCGTCTAGATCAACTCACTGCTAGGATCTCTCATCTCTTGTCAACTAATGGGTTGTTGTATATCGCACCCAAAAAACTAAATCAAACCAGGAGGAACATGCGCACAGGGGAAGCAAGGATGGCAAACAAAATTGATCGCTTTCTCGTGGTTGACGCATTAATGGAGGAAACCTTCCAAGTAAGGCAATGGATTGGGGCCGGAGGTATATCAAATCATTCCCCAGTCTGTCTCACTTTGGAGGGTGGAACACATAAACCCCCTTCACCTTTTAAATTTAATGCCACTTGGATCTCATAAGAGATTTTTTGAGATTTGGTATAGACAAATTGGAGGCCTTTTGATCCCATCCTTGGCACTCCTATGGGTGTACACTTTGTGGACAATATTAAAACAATCAAATCACTAACTATCCCCTGGGCAAAGGAAAAAATATAGAGGGAGGAAAAGGAATTACAAACCTCAGAGGAACAAATTGAAACCATATATCAGGAGGCAGACGGGGGTTTTCTCTCCGAGTCATCCAAGGACACTTTAAAATCCTTGGAATCACAGCATAAACAACTCTTAGCCGATTAAGAAGAAACATGGAGACTAAAATTTAGGGTGATCTGGCTAGAACAAGGGGGTGAAAACACAAAATTCTTCCATGCCTTTGCAAAGGGTCACAAAGATACAAACACTATTTAGGATATGAAGGACCAGGAAGGAAGAACTGTTTCAACCTTCCCAGGGCTGGCGGAGATGTGAAAAAATCACTTCACAAACTTGTACAAAGTGGATCAGAGGGTTAACATTGCTGATATAGTCTGGTTGGCTCTTTTTTACCCCAGCTTTGTAAACAAGAAAAAAAATAGAGAACTCTTCATGGAATTTAGTGAAGATGAATTAAGGGAAACACTCTCCAGTTTCCAAAAGGACAAGAGCCCAGGACCAGATGGCTAGCTGATAGAATTATATTTAGGCTTCTATGAACTGGTCTAACCTAACCTCGTACAGGTGGTGGAAGAATCAAGAAGAAATGGAAAGATGCATCTACTGTTCAACAAAACGTTCCTGGACCTAATCCCCAAAAAGGATGAACCCATCTCCTTCGAGAACTTTCAGTCGATTTCATTATGCAATTGTATTTACAAAATTGTCGCAAAAATTATATCTAGACGCCTCAAGCCCATTCTCTCGGAGGTGATCTCAAGGGAACAATTTGGGTTTCTAAATGGTCGTCAGATACAAGAAGCAATTGGAGTGGCATAGGAAGGCCAACATAGTCTAAGATCTCTTTGGTCTAAAGGAGTAGTATTAAAAATTGATATCTCAAAGGCCTTTGATCGAGTTAGTTGGTCCTTTATAAGACTACTACTCACACACCTAGGGTTTGAGGTACCCTTCATTAGATGGATAATGGCTTGTATCTCCTCAGTAACTTTTTCGGTCCTGATTAACAAAGAAATCTCCCCTTTCTTCTCCTTAGGAAGAGGCCTAAGACATGGATGCCCCCTCTTCCCTCTGCTCTTTCTCCTTGTTGCAAAACCGTTAAGCAGGTCTTTGATCTTGACCATCACAACGAGGGACTTCCAGGGCATGAAAACCTCTCCAGACCACATAATCACACATCTACTCTTCATGGATGATGTTCTAATCTTCAGCAGTGGTATACCAAGAGACGTTGAGACCCTGGCAACAATCCTTCAACTCTTTCAAAATGCAACAAGAATGATAATCAATTCTCAAAAATCCACCTTGTCATTAATTGGAATTGACGAAGCCACTGCGACACTCTATAAAACACTCTTCCCCTTCCCAATTCAGGAACTTCAACAAGGGATAAAATACCTTGGCTTCCAACTCAAAGCAAACAATTATCTCAAAAGGGACTGGAGCTGGCTACTGGAAAAAATAGAAAAACGATTATCTCTTTGGAGCTTCCATTGGCTCTCAAGAGCAGGAAGAATGACCCTGACAAAATCAGTATTGTAAGTTATCCCAGTCTACTAGATGTCTCTCTCTTGGATCACCAAGGGTGTATTAGAAAAAATCCACAGACCCTGCTTCAGGTTTATTTGGTCAGGAATGAAGGACCATTAAACCAATCCTTGGGAAAAATGGGACCTATTGGACCAGCCAAAATCTTTGGGGGTGTTGGAGCCGCCCCTGTTTTTCTAGCCCTTCACAAGTTCATTCTTAATGCTTGAAATCTAAAAATGGTTTTCAATTTTCCTTTGAGATATCGATGATCTCTGAAGCTTGATCACGTGAGCAACGAAGATTATTCCACTCTCGAAACAAGTCCTACCTGTCGTAAAATGTTTCCTCTCTCGTTCTACTTCGGGATCTCGCAGATCAGATACTATAGCTCGTGCAGTTCACATGTCCCAAGTCACGAAACAATGAAGTCATTTTAAATTTTAAATCAAAACAGTAACGAGGGTAAAGTTTTCCCCAACTCATGTTTAAACATCATCGAGGTTTCGCGCCTCGGCAATCGCCAAACCCAAAAAATTATTTTCATAACCCCGATAGCCAAGAACATGAGTTCCTTATTTGATTAACTTATGTCAAGGTTAAGGGTAAAAGATAAACCGTGGTAAAGGATCCTCTCGGCATTTCGCCATCGACGTTATCCTTTTTGAAAGTTCGACCATCTAAACCCTGACTCGCGAAGTCACGATGCAGTTATAATGTGATTAATTAATTACTTAATCCAAGATTATCTTCCCTTTTAATTAAGTCATGTTATCGCGATCTCGCGGTTTCGCAGCTCGACATGTAAATCTCCCGGAAACTTATCTTCGAAGCTCCGAGTCGCGATATGGCGAATATAATAATTATAAAATTAATCAAGCCCCAAATCGCGATTATCTTTAATTAAATCAAAATCGATCTTTGCAGTCTCGGGTGTTAGAAACTCAAAATGTTAAAGGAAAATCCCCGATATAACAAGTACCGAAACACTGTTAACAACGGTAAAACTAGAATAATTAAGCTAAATCAATGAATACCCCACGCTTTGATGTCTGCACGATTTACGAGGTAGCCTTTTTCCTCCATGCGCCAACTGAAATTTTAAAACCGCCAAAATTTATGACATTAATGAGGAAATAGGGTAAATCGATGTATAAGATCGAATTTTTATGGGAGAATTTATTTCCAAATGTGATTTGACAGACTTGTTCTGAAAGGTACCGAGTTTGGAGTATATATCAGAGTTGTATTTCATTATAACAAATGCATTTTCATAGCACGCAGAGCTCACCACCTTTGAGTAAACTGACTTCTGTATGTATACGCATTTCTACTGCAGAAGAGCTAAAACACAAGCTTCAGCCATGGCTACGCGAAAAGAAGCAAAGGGGAATGTTGAGGTTTTGGGACAAGGCTCAGACAATGTCTCTGATACTTCACCTCAAAGTATCAACTCGGTCCCGAATTGGTCATATGTTTCATATATTCTGCAAGAAGAATTGGTGGATTATTCCGACGACTTCGATGACAATGAAAGAGATGATTTAACCACCAAGTACAAGATAGTTGTCCAATCTGGAATGCACAAAGTAGCAGCCAGACCACGGTTTTTTCCATATTATGATATGGTCCGATGGGCATTGGACCATGTGGACATACCGACCAGGACTATCATGAACGGGCAAAGAGTCACCATCGGGACTTTCAGGACGGAGCATCTGCAAACCATGTATAAGCTTCCCACGATGTTCGACCACACATATGGTGCTGAGTTCTTGGAAGAATTCAAGGAGAAGGAATGCAAACACTATGATAAAACCATGTCCAGTTTGATAAAGGATTGGGTTTCAAACACCGCGAAGTTCAGAGCTAATACCCATGGCATCTATTCAATCGCTTCGTTAGAACTGCAGTACAAATATGTGGCCATGATGACATGACGATTATATGGGAAAGAGGACACATCTCATTTTTTCCTTGCGTGGGTGCCTCTAATGTTTTGGGTCGCCGAAGGCTGTTCCTTTAATTGGGCAAAGATGCTTTCAGATAGCTTAACCAATCGAGTCACTGAGTATCGGGAGCAGAAAGAGAGTGGGAAGGCATCGTCATTCTTCATGTCTGCATATATTATGGATGCAATTTGTTCTATGACACCATTTCCATTGATGAGTTGGAGTTGGACTCCCACCGAAGACGAACCCATACATGTATATCATGCAAAATTATGGGAAAATAAAGCGGAAAATTTTGCGTATGAAAGTTTTAACTGGGTAATGGTGCCCCTGCATGTCACCATTTTTGGTCACTCACCACCCCGGATCTCGGACAACATAGTAATGAATCTGAGAAGCATAGCAGATTGGTATGTGGAAGCAGAATTTTCATACCTCAGAGTTTTCGGGGCTTCTGTTCCCCCACATGCACTACCATTGTTCATTCCCGACAAGCTGGCTTGTCGCGAGGTTGCCCGGCAAATGGTGATTGGTGATGTAAGAAAAGAACTTAAAGGGTATTCGAAGAAGGTATGGCCGTCGTTTCCTGTTCGTTTGAATTCTTATTCTTTATTAGATTTTGGGCATGCCAAAGCTGAGGCGACAACCCTGGAAGACCTAAATTTGGTCTCCATCAAATACAAGAAGCATGATCCACAGAGGGTCGTGAGAAATCATTTGGCTAATTGCGGGATCAAGAGATTTGAGCATGATAATTCACCCTCGGATGACATTTTCCGAGGAGTAAGGTCCTATGAGGAAATTCTAGCCCGGATTCAATCCTTGGCACCCGAGGAAAGAGCCGATGTTTTGAAGTTCCAGGAACATCGACATAGCTGTCTTCCCACTGTGTTGCGAGGTGAGGGTCCAGGTATTTCAGAGACAAAACAGAAGGATGCTGAAGGTTCTAAGGATGCAACTCCCGACCAAGGAAAACACCAGGACGAGGGGGAACAAATGAAGAGTTTGGAAGCAGAGAAAAAGACTCCAAACTCGCCAAAGACACAGAATCTGGAGACAGAGATAAAGACTCCAGAACCGCTGAAGAAGCAGAGTCCGGTCGATACTCCAGGAAATTCAGCGAAACAGATCGGAGAACCCATCACATCAGTTACCCCCTTGCAGTCAACGCAGGGAAATATCGATGCAGGATGGATTTTAAATGAAGAGTTGAGGCCCATAAGAGTAGAAGAACTCCCTCCGAATGAGTTTTTCTTCGATAAAAAGAGAAAAGCAGTAGTAAAAAGGGAATTCTACCAGGAAAAATAGTTGACTGCCAAGAAGTATAAAGTTATGACTGAGGGAAAGGATAAAAAGAATGAGCAATTCGCCACTGAAATAGCAGGGACACTAGGAGCTTATGCCTCGGTGAATCAATTCTCGATCGGGCTCTTAAAGAACCAAATTAAAAGAAAAAATTGCCTAATTAGGACCCTTGAAGCCAGACTGGCCACAACAACAGAGAATGCTAAAGATCAGACGAGTGTGGGAATAGAGCAGGCCAGACTGGCCGATAAAAATGAAATAGAGATGCTCAAAACTAAGCTTGAGCAAGCACAATTGGTGGTCTGGGATGGTCGGATGCAAGCAAGCCAGCAGAGGGATTTGATCAAACAACTGTAGTCTAGGGTACAGACCACCGAGAGAGGAATGATAAACATCCGGATGTTCAAATCCCAGGCGATCGAGATTCAGGGCAGAGTCTCTGCGGCACAGCGAAATTTGCTCACCAAGATAGAAGTGATCCGAGACAACTGTTTGCTAGTAAATCAGGTGTCCGAGAACTTATCTGCTAGAGAAAGGGATGTCGTAGTAGCTCGGGTCGCCTTCCAGGAGGCTTTGATAGCTACGAACAACAGGGTTTCGACAGGTACTCCTAGGTTCACCATTTCAGAGAAAACCAGAGGAAACATTCTGTTAAAGGAATGGGAGCATAACATCGCCAAACACAAGCATCAATCCCAAAAGATAACCAATTCCTTAGAGGAGGCCTTTAATTCTATAGACGATGATCTGCTGGGTATTGACAGCGGAGGTAACGCCGAAACATTGATGCAAATGAATGTGGAACGGATCTCGCTTGATCTGAAGGAAAGAGAAGAAAGAGATTCGACCGATATCTCTCAGATAACTATGGTAGACATAATCCAAGTTGATAAATGCATGATTAAGCCCAACACGCAATTATGTGCCATCAACATTATAGATGGACAGATGGAAGACAAGCTGCAACAGTTAGCCCAAGAATGTTACTTCTTCAAAGCCAGCTGTCAAGAAGAACCATCGTGGCTAATATCTCAGCTGGTTGAAAGATGTATCGCTTGTACTGAGCTCACGCAATGATAAACATCTGGCACCAAGTGAGGACAGAGTAGGAGAAATGGAGCGGTTGCAATCCTCCTTGTCATAACCAAAATTTTGTGACTATTGAGATTCTACCTTATTAGTAAAATTGTATAAATATACCACATAAATAAATAAATGAGGCTGGACCTTTTTGTGTCGTTTGTAACAGAGTTTTTTACCTTTGAGAGTTAATACAAGCATATATGAAGATTCTCAATTCTGTCATGACTGTGTTACAAGTTTTCTTCTTTGTATCTCATATTTCATTTCATTTCATATTCTTAATTGATGTGTTTCGTTATAATTTAGTACGACCACTACTATAGCGAATGAATTTTGGTTTTCTGCAAATGTTTACTATTTTTCCTTTGTACCAGCTATCAACAGGTGTAATACCAGTCTGCATTTTCAGAATTCTACACATATTCTCTGCTACATCGGTTATTTCCTTACAATTTTCCTCTTATGTTTATGCATGAGACTCTTCCTTGGTAGGATCCTTACACCATAGGAAGCTAAAAAAAATTCTCCCACCTCACACCTTTTATTAAAATATAATATAGTTACGGGAACGAGCCTTTGATTTGCATCCATATTTTATTTGAAACCGTAAATTCTCTTTTATATGACCAAATTGAGACAACACTTAATCTCTCTCTCTGAAGTTTTTCCCACCTTTACTGTTCCTCCATGACTGTCCCTGTACCGACACAGCCTAACATCGAACCCAGACTATCGAACCAAACACACATTGCCTTAAACCTCTTTGACACAATTCTTAAGACGACTACTAACCGGGTCAAACTTGAACGTTCATGGGTAGCCATTGAACAAGACATAACTATCCAGGAACAGTTGGAAGCCAGACAACGCCAACAAAGAAATATTCCTTAGTTTCCTTTGTCAAAGGTTGACATTTCTCCCTTCTCCACCTTTTACCCACTTTCAGATGCCTTGACACTATACTTCTAAGCCTTAAGTAAAGACTCAGGAACAACATCTTTCTGGCGCCGTTTCTGAGGACCGATGTTACGAAATCTTTTTCCCTGGGAAAACGACATTTATTTTTCGTTGAAAGTGTTACCCTTTGATAGTGAACAAAGAGTACACACCTTTTAAAGATTTCTAAATCTTTCACTTGGTGACTCCACAAATAATAAACTGGCATTCGGTCGAAGGAATACCAGACAAAACCTGGATGGTAAGAAGATTGCACCCGTTACCGATCCCGAAAAGATTTTAAAAGCGAGAGGCTTTCTCAAGCCAACCGCTGCAGTTTGCAAGATTAAAACCCCACCGCTGAAGACTAAAAGTTCTTTCGAACCCTCAAATTCGCTCAGTCCTCTCTTTGATACTAAAGTTTCAACACCTAATTGCTTCAAAATTAGGAGTGATATTCATCTGACAGTCCCATTAGTACACAAAGGAAAGGACCCTATTGAAAGTTTGTCGGCTTTTGATGTACCATCTTTTCTTCAGTTGAATTCCCCGACTTCGCCAAATTCTGAAGAGTGTGTTACACACTCGGTTTCCACACCCATCGGTTCTCCCGATTTCATCTCTTGCCAATCTGAGGAACCAAGTCCTTGCGTTCCTTATCTTTCCTCATCGGATTTCCCTCTTCGCGAAGAAAACAAAGAGTCACTTTTAATTTTCCAAAACCCCCTTTATAACTTTCCACAAATAACGATGGCAACTACCGGAGGAGGAGGTGGAGGGTTTGTAGGAGGAGGTGGAGAGTTTATCGGAGGAGGAGAGGGAGGAGCCCCTCTAGGAGGAGCTGGAGGCCAAGGACCTGCCCCTCCTCCCAGAGTTTTTGCGAAAGTTGCAGCCAGATATGATCCCTTAGTATTACCCGTCCCTCTACATGACCTTCCCGAAAATTACATAAAAAATCTACCAAAATTCACCGAAGAAGGGGATCTAACCACAACAGAACATATTAATTTCTTTGATCAATTCACTGACATTCTAGGTATCGAGCATGAGGACGTATATTCGAGACTCCTTGTGCAAACTTTCGAAGGTCAGGTCAGAACTTGGTTTCGAAGCCTACCCGCAGCTTCTATCTTGTCTTATGACGCTTTGGAAGATGCTTTCCTCAGACAATGGGGCGAGAGAAAAGACCATCTATATTATTTAACCGAATTTGGGTCTTTAAGGAAAAAGAAATCAGAAATAGTTATGGAATTTATTCAAAGATTCAACAAACTATACAATAAAATCCCAGCCGAGGTTAAACCGTCCCAACCCGCGGCCAAAGTGACTTTCGCCGGAGCTTTCGAGCCAGATTTTTCACTCCTTTTACGAGAAAGAAGGGGAGCCACCCTGAACCGAATGCAGGATGATGCGGTAGAAATAGAGTCTAATATGATGGCTTCGGGTAAGCTTAAATCTAAATTAGAAACTAGAAACCGAGAGACCAAACGCTTTAGAGAACAAGCAGGTCCTTCAGGGTCAAATAGATCCGCAGATGATAGGGTGGACGATATGGCCAGAGTGATTAAAGAACTGTCAAATAAAATATCTAGAATGGAACTTGAACAGGCCAAAGCTGACTCTTACCCCAAAAAGGATTTCAAGAGGAACCCAAACCCCCCGAACCAACAAAGACAAATAAAAAATGAAGATCAAAAAATACAAGCTCCCTTAAAGAATGAAATTTTTATAGGAGCAAATGATTTTCAAGACTTCGGAGATTCGAATAATGATGTCATGAACTTCGGTGATGACTGCACTCAACCGTATCTGACTCTAGAAGACTATGAAAAATCTCTAAACATGCCACAACCGTCGAATAAGGGTGAAGAAGGTGATCACACTGATCTCTGTGAATCTCAACCCGAAACTGAAATGATAATGGTTGAGTTTCAACCAAAATACAACTTAAGATCTAAGAGTAAGCCCACCTCAACTACTCAACCCAAGAAAATCCTTCAAAGAGGTCAAGCTTATGAGCCTCCTTCGGAAGAGACCTTATTACCCAACAACAAAATGAAAACGGTAAGCGCACAAGAGTCTGAAGTGGAAAAGGTTGAAACCCAAGCACAAGGAACCGAACCAGTAAATAAAGTTACGTCTTCAACCAGGACCATGAGTGATAAAGCGGTCCAAAAAAATAAGTCGGAAAGGAAGGATTAAGAAGTCTCAACCAAAGAAACAGACAAGGTGAGCGGAACTTTCAGTTTTGAGTATGAGATAAATAAAATTAAGATACCAATCCCTTTGGTAGAATTAGCAAAAAAACCCGTTTATCGGAAGCAGATTACCAAAGCGATGGGCATCTCTGAACTAGAAAGCCAGTCTGATGTTTTAAACCTGGAAGATGAAAAACCTAACATCACCTTTGGCCCCCATTTTGAAGGGGCCAAAGAAACCATAGCTCCCTTTTATATCACTCTGAATGTGTATGATCAACTGCTACACAATTGCATGTTAGACTCCGGAGCCTCCCATAACATTATGCCCAAGATTATTATGGACAAGTTGGGTCTCCAGATCACCAGACCTTATGGAGATCTGTACTCTTTTGACTCAAGAAGGGTTAAGTGTATGGGAATGATAAAATATATGGTAGTTACCCTAGCGTAGGTCCCGGTTAAGAGTATCCTGATGGATGTGGTTATCACATATATTCCCCCTAAGTATGGCTTGTTGTTATCTAGGTCATGGGGATCCAAGTTGGGGGGTTCTCTTTAGTTTGACATGACGTATGCCACGATCCCTGTGTTTGGTGGTCAGTTCACTCGGTTGTACAGAGAAACAAGATTAGCATATACAGTCAGTGACCCTCAAAACCCAAACAACTTCCCTATTTACATTGCGGACCAAGATCTGGGAAATTGTATCTTTTATTTTGATGATGGTTTAGATGGTTGTCCTAGGGAAAATGATATAGAACAAGAAGAATCATACTATATGACTGAAGACTTGTGTAACACTGGTGTCTAGAAAATGTATTTCGACGGTGCTTCATCTTCTGAAGGGGCGGGTGTAGGAGTGCTTTTAGTATCTCCCGGAGGTAAGTTTGTTGTTCCTTTTTCCTATTGTCTGCAGTGGGACATAGATTAAACTAACAACGTATGCAAGTATGAAGCATTGATATTAGGATTAGAGGCTGCCAAAAAGATAAATATAAGTAACTTGGAGGTATATGGTGATGCGGAGTTAATAGTCAAACAAATAAACCGACATTACCTAGCCAAGTATCCTAGACTAAGAACATACAGAAATTGTGGCTAGGATCTCATGGAAAATTTTTTCTCATCAGTAAATGTCCATTTTATCCCTCGCACAGAAAATTTACATGCTGATGCATTGGCAAAATCAACTTCAACCTTCTCTCCTCCCATGACTTTCAAATTGAAGTATCACATTGAAATCAGATACAAACCCTCTATACCAGACAACATCCGACACTGGCAGGTCTTTGAGGGCGATGAACAAATTAAGAAATTTCTTGCAGTAGTGGGGGAATTCTCCGAAACTCATGCAGACCAAGAAAATCAAAACGACCCGATGTGGATCATGCAAGAGGGAGAAGATCCTGAAACCTTCCGAGAAAAAATTGCGTATCATCTTATGTTGGTCCTTAAAAGCAACCAGATTCCAAAAGGATTAATTCCTTTAGAAAGACTTTTTGATCAGGACGACGTACCTATGAAATCCACTTTGCAGCCCCAACCAGAAGAAGTGTATAGGAAGCGAAAACGAATCCAGGGTGGTAAAAATATCCAAGTTCCTCCCTCCCGAAGTAAATGATAGGTACAAAGACCTACTCAGACAGTATAAAGATGTTTTTGCCTGGTCTTATGATGAGTTAAGAACGTATGACACTTCCATAATTGATCACAAGATACCTTTGAAGCCTGGGGTCAAACCATTTAGGCAAAAGCTTAGGAAAATTAACCCCATTTTGTTACCAGTGATCGAGAAGGAAGTTAAGAAACTTTTAGACGTGAAAATAATCATACCTCTGAGTTACTCGGACTGGGTAGCAAACCTGGTCCCAGTCAGAAAAAAGAGTGGGGAAATCAGACTGTGTGTGGATTTCCAAAACTTAAATAAGTCATCTCTCAAGGACAATTATCCGCTGCCCAAAATGGACCATGTATTAGAAAAAGTTGTTGGAGCAAACCTAATGTCTATGATAGATGGGTTCTCTGGGTATAATCAAATCGCCGTGAATGAACAAGACAGGGAAACAACTGCTTTCACCACACCATGGGGTACGTTTATGTATGAAAAAATGTCGTTTGGTTTGATGAATGCAGGGGCCACTTTCCAGCGAGCTATGGACATCGCTTTCATAGGAGAAAGGGACAAGTTCGTAGTCATTTACCTTGACGATTTGACGGTTTTCTCTAAAACTGATGAAGAACACTTGATGCATCTCAAACAGACCTTCGAAAAATGCTGCAGGTTTGGTCTATCTTTGAACCCAAAGAAATCACAATTCGCTATGTGGGAAGGTAAGCTTTTGGGCCACATCGTATCTAGGGATGGAATTAGGATTGATCCTAAGAGGATTGAAGCGATATATACTATAAATATTCCCAAAAATGTAAAAGAGATTCAATCTTTCTTAGGAAGAACAATTTTTTTATGAAGGTTTATCTCCAATTTCGCTGAGATTGTCAAATTGATCACAGGAATGTTGAAGAAGGACAGCGGAGTAAATTGGACAACTGAGGCCAGAGCATCATTTGCGCATATTAAGAAAGTCATAAGTGAGGCACCTGTGTTAGCAAGTCCAGATTATCTGAAAGATTTTCTTATTTTCTCATTTGCCTCTGAACATACTATCACCGCGATGCTCCTACATAAGAACGAAGAGGGATTCAAACAACCAATCGCGTTTTGTAGCAAGAGTCTTAGAGACGCAGAACTGAAGTATGATATAATAGAAAAATAGGCTTACGCAATGGTAAACGCATTAAAGGCATTTAGAACCTATGTGCTACATTCAAAGATAATCGCGTACGTGCCTACCAGTTCTGTGAAAGATATATTGGTACAACCAGACAGTGATGGAAAAAGAGGGCGATGGCTCGCTAAAATCCAAGAATTCGATCTGGAAGTCAAACCGACCAAATTGATAAAAGGGCAAGGCCTGGAAAAACTCTTAGCTGAGTCAAATTTCAGAGCCCTTGATATCAATTGCCTGCAGGAAGGTGACGAAGACACAGGCCTAAACAAGCTGGAGTAAGAAACAAGTCCAACCCAGATCGAAGAAAAGTTCTTATCATCGAGCTGGTACAGAGACATAGTGTCATACCTGCTAACCCTAAAATTCCCAAATGAACTATCACCATCTAAAGCCAGAACTTTAAAACTCCATGCAGTTAAATATTGTATCGCCGAAAGTCATCTATATTGGAAAGATCCACTCGGTTTCCTGTTAGTCTATTTAGTGGAATCGAAAACTCAGCGGGTTATAGACGAATTTCATGAGGGAGTCTGTGGGGGGCATCACGCATGGAGAGCTATAGCTTACAAGATCTTGAGGGCTGGGTACTACTGAACGAAACTCTTTTCAGACGTCAATGCCAAAGTGCGTGCCTGCAACCCTTGTCAACTATTCGTAGGTAAACAGAAGCTCTCGGCACTGCCTCTAGTTCCAGTAAAAGATGAAGCCCCATTTCAGCAGTGGGGTCTAGACTTCATAGGAAAGATTAATCCCCATTCTAGTGCTCAACATAAGTGGATCTTAACAACTACATATTATTTTACTAAGTGGGTGGAAGCCATTCCAACCAAAAGGGAAACAAACTCGGTGGTAATCAATTTCTTGGAAGATAATATTTTGTCAAGATTCGGTTGTCCCTGAAAGATAGTTACTGACAATGCCCAGGCTTTTAAATCTATGGCTATGATCAACTTCTGTCAAAAGTATAACATTTTTCTTGGCCATTCCACAACATATTAGCCTCAGGGGAACGGATTGGCCAAGTCATCTAACAAGAGCCTGGTAAATATAATTAAGAAAGTATTGGATGAAAATAAAAGGTCTTGGCATGTGCACTTAAAATATGTGTTATGGGCAAACCGCATCAACACTAAAAGGTCTATTGGCATTTCTCCATTTCAAATGGTCTATGGGCAGATGTTGTTCTACCTATAAACCTAGTGCTACCAGTAATGAAGTTATGGCAGGATCAAAATGAAGAACCCAATCATGTAACCAGGAGAATTAATCAGCTGACTGAGGTTCAACAACATAGAGTTGAAGTTGACGAAAAGATGCAGAAGTACCAAGATGATATGAAAGCATTGTTTGACCGCAAGGCAAAGGACATGGAATTCCTCCCAGGCGATTTAGTGCTAAGATGGGATGCCAGAAAGGAAGAAGCCGCGAAGCATAGTAAATTTGACCACCTCTAGTATGGACCATTCAGGATCTCGGCTCCAGAAGGAAAAAATTCTTTCCTACTGGAAAATATAGATGGAGAAGTCCTCAACGCCCCTATCAACGGGCGGTATCTAAAGAATTACATGACGTAACAGTCACCAGATTCAATATATATATATATATATATATATATTTTATTTTTATTTTTTTTTATTTTTTTTGTGTACATATACACATTTTTATTTAAACATTGCTTTCTGATTTTCTGTTTTTTCGTTCATAAACTTTCGACACGTTTCAGATAAGATTCGTATTTGTCTTTTACAGTATTCCAGCTGCATACGAAGCAAACAGGAGGAGTAAACTGAAAGTCGGTGTCAGAAATAAATCAGCATAAACAGGTGATACCTAAAGTAATTTCATATTGCGCAAAGAATGTAGAATGAAAAGGTAAAGATGAGATTTCTAAAAAGACATGTTATGAAGGACTGTTAAAGAAAACTGAGGTAACACCATTCAAATTGCAATAGTAGCTGAACTGATAGATAACAGAGTTGTTTCTTGGTTTGGTAATCCCTGAAAAAATTAAGACAATTTAAGCGATTCTCCCAATCTAAAAACAGTCAGTCAAAGTAAATTATCCCCGAAAATACCTACAAGAGTCAGTCTTAAATCGTTTGACCTCTGTATGTTCAGTCAGTAAATCGCTACCTAGCATCCTTTCTATCTTCGGGTTTTAATTTTTAACTTTTAACAAGTCACCATCTTTCCGTTTCATATATGAAGGGATAAAAGTTTTTTGTTTCAACCTCGTGAGTTTCAAAACAGATTGTGGAAAGAAAG
>ML785548.1:262243-283602 GCA_009831015.1 Picea engelmannii
CGATGGGCATTAGACCATGTGGACATACCGACCAGGACTATCATGAACGAGCAAAGAGTCACCATCGAGACTTTCAGGCCGGAGCATCTGCAAACCATGTATAAGCTGCCCACAACGTCCGACCACACATATGGCACTGAGTTCTTGGAATAATTCAAGGAGAAGGAATGCGAACAGTATGATAAAACCATGTCTAGTTTGAGAAAGGATTGGGTTTCAAACACTGCGAAGTTGAGAGCTGATACCCACGACATCTATTCAATCGCTTCGTTAGAACTGCAGTACAGATATGTGGCCATCATGACATGCCGGTTATATGGGAAAGAGGACACGTCACATTTTTTCCTTGTGTGGGTGCCTCTAATGTTTCGGGTCGCTAAAGGTTGTTCCTTTAATTGGGCAAAGATGCTTTTGGATAGCTTAACCAATCAGGTCACAGAGTATTGGGAGCAGAAGGAGAGTGGGAAGGCGTCGTCATTCTTCATGTCTACATATATTATGGATGCAATTTGTTCTATGACACCATTTCCATTGATGAGATGAGTTGGACTCCCACCGAAGACGAACCCATACATGTATATCATGCAAAATTATGGGAAAATAAAGCGGAAAATTTTGCGTATGAAATTTTTAACTGGGTGATGGTGCCCCTGCATGTCACCATTTTTGGTCACCCGCCACCCCGGATCTCAGACAACATAGTAATGAATCTGAGCAGCATAGCAGATTGGTATGTGGAAGCAGAATTTTCATACCTCAGAGTTTTCGGGGCTTCTGTTCCCCCACATGCGTTGCCATTGTTCATTCCCGACAAGCTTTCTTGTCGCGAGGTTTCCCGGCAAACGGTGATCGGTGGTGTAAGCAAATAACTTAAAGGGTATTCGAAGAAGGTATGGCTGTCATTTACTGTGCATTTGAATTCTTATTCTTTATTAGATTTCAGGCATGCCAAAGCCGAGGCGGCAGCCCTGAAAGACCTAGATTTGGTCTCCATCGAATACAAGAAGCACGATCCATAGAGGGTCGTGAGCAATCATTTGGCTAATTGCGGGCTCAAGAGATTTGAGCATGAGAATTCACCCTCAGATGACATTTTCCGAGGAGCAAGGTCCTATGAGGAAATTCTAGCCTGGATTCAATCCTTGGCACCCGAGGAAAGAGCCGATGTTTTGAAGTTCTAGGAACATCGATGTAGTTGTCTTCCCGTTGTGTTGCGAGGTGAGGGTCCAGGTATTTCGGAGACAAAATAGAAGGATGCCGAAGGTTCTAAGGATGCAACTCCCGACCAAGGAAAACAATAGGATGAGGGGGAACAAACGAAGAATCTGGAAGCAGAGAAAAAGACTCCAGACCCGCCAAAGAAACAGAATCTAGAGACAGAGATAAAGACTCCAGAACCGCTAAAGAAGCAGAGTCCGTTCGATACTCCAGGAAAATCAGCAAAGCAGATCGGAGAACCCATCACATCAGTTACCCCCTTGCAGTCGACACAGGGAAATATCGATGCAGGATGGATTTTAAATGAAGAGATGAGGCCCATAAGAGTAGAAGAACTCCCTCCGAATGAGTTTTTCTTCGATAAAAAGAGAAAATCATTAGTAAAAAGGGAATTCTACCAGGAAGGAGAGTCGACTGGCAAGAAGTATAAAGTTATGACCGAGGGAAAGGATAAAAAGAATGAGCAATTTGCCACTGAAATAGCAGGGACACTAGGAGCGTATGCCTCGGTGAATCAATTCTCGGTCGGGCTCTTAAAGAACCAACTTAAAAGAAAAAATCGCCTAATTAGGACCCTTGAAGCCAGACTGGCCACATCAACAGAGAATGCTAAAGATCAGACAAGCGTGGGAATAGAGTAGGCCAGATTGGCCGATAAAAATGAAATAGAGATGCTCAAAACTAAGCTTGAGCAAGCATAGTTGGTGGTCCGGGATGGTCGGATGAAAGAAAGCCAGCAGATGGATTTGATCAAACAACTGTAGGCTAGGGTAGAGACTGCCGAGAGTGGAATGATAAACATCAAGATGTTCAAATCCCAGGCGATCGAGATTCGGGGCAGAGTCTCTGTGGCACAGCAAAATTTGCTCGCCAAGATAAAAGCGATCTGAGACAACTGTTTGTTAGTAAATCAGGTGTCCGAGAACTTATCTTCCAGAGAAAGGGATTCCAGAGCAGCTCAGGTCGCCTTTCAGGAGGCTGTGATAGCTACAAACAACAGGGTTTCGGTAGGTACTCCCAGGTTCACCATTTCAGAGAAAACCAGAGGAAACATTTTGTTAAAAGAATGGGAGCATAACATTGCCGAAGGCAAGCAACAAGCCCAAAAGATAACCAATTCCTTAGAGGATGCCTTTAATTATATAGACGACGATCTGCTGGGTATTGACAACGAAGGTAACGCTGAAACATTGATGCAAATGAATGTGGAAAGGATCTCGCTTGATCTGAAGGAAAGAAAAGAAAGAGATTTGGCCGATATCTCTCAGATAACTATGGTAGACATAATCCAAGTGGATAAATGCATGATTAAGCCCAGCATGCAATTATGTGCCATCGACATTATAGATGGACAGATGGAAGACAGGCTACAACAGTTAGCCCGAGAATGTTACTTCTTCGAAGCCAACTGTCAAGCAGAACCATCGCGGCTAATATCTCAGCTGGTTGAAAGATGTATCGCTTGTACTGAGCTCGCGCAACGACAAACATCTAGCACCAAGTGAGGACAGAGTAGGAGAAATGGAGCGATTGGAATCCTCCTTGTCATAACTGGAATTTTGTGACTATTGAGATTCTACCTTATTAGTAAAATTGTATAAATATACCACATAATGAAATAAATGAGGCTGTACCTTTTTGTGTCGTTTGTAACAGAGTTTTTTACATTTGAGAGTTAATATAAGCAGATCTGAAGATTCTCAATTCCGTCACGACTGTGTTACAAGTTAGCTTCTTTGTATCTCATATTTCATTTCATTTCATATTCTTAATGGATGTGATTCGTTATAATTTAGTACGACCACTACTATAGCAAATGAATTTTTGTTTTCTGCAATTGTTTATTGTTTTTCCTCTGTACCAGCTATCAGTGGGTGTAAGACCAATCTGCATTTTCAGAATTCTACACATATTCTCTGCTACATCGGTTATTTCCTTACAATTTTCCTCTTCTGTTTATGCGTGAGACTCTTCCTTGGTAGGAGCCTTACACCATAGGCAGCTAAATGTTTTTCTCCCACCTCACACCTTTTATTAAAATATAATACAGTTACGAGAATGCGCCTCCTATTTGCATCCATATTTTATTTTGAAACAGTAAATTCTCTTTTATATGACCAAATTGAGACAACACTTAATCTCTCTCTATGAAGTTTTTCCCACCTTTACTGTTCCTCCATGACTGTCCCTGTACTGACACAGCCTAACATCGAACCCGGACTATCGAACCAAACGCACATTGCCTTAAACCTCTTCGACACTATTCTTATGACGACTACTAACTGGGTCGAACTTGAACGTTCATGGGCAGCCATTGAACAAGACATAACTATCCAGGAACAGTTGGAAGCCAGACAACACCAACGAAGAAATCTTCCTTAGTTTCCTTTGCCGAAGGTTGATGTTTCTCCATTCTCCACCTTTTACCCACTTTCGGATGCCTTGACACTATAATTCTAAGCCTTAAGTACAGACTCAGGAACAATAAGGGGGATGGGGGATAAAAAATATCTTTATCTTCTCTAAAGCCTTAGCAGTAAAATCTTGTTGGCGACTTCTCACATCAGACAGTTTATGGACTCAAGTGGTCACCCAAAAATACATAAATCCAAGATCGGTAGGGGAATGGATACGTCGGGCAAAAAAAAATACTCCTAGCTGCTGCATCATCTGGAAGGCTGTAATCAAATCATTCCATGTTATCGGGGATGAACTGGCCTGGAAAATTGGAAGGGGTGACAAACTTCACATTGGATCTAATCCTTGGATAGGAAGTAGGAATGCCCATTCCCTATCTCAGTATTTGTAGAACCAACTACATACAAAGGATATATACAAACAAAACCAAATCCCTGACCCATGATCCACAAACATATGAAATCAAGGTTGTCATAGTGCGGAGACCCTCGGGTTGGAAGGTGATTTAAAAATTTAGTGGGACAACTATTTATTTTCACTTCAGAGGGACCACATCAGACTCCTGGATATGGAAGACAAACGTGTATGGAAAAAATCCCCACATGGAGTCTACACACTGAAATTGGGATACACAACCCTCAGTGTTGACCACCTTCAGGAGGAACTGAGTTGGTGGTGGAGAGGACTTTGGAAACTCAAATCTCCACTAAAATCCAAATTATTCATGTGGACAACATTATTTAACAAAGTACCAACTTGGGACAAAATGAGAAAACACCAGATTTTAGGACTAGGCTGGTGCTCATTATGCAAAGGGGACTCTGAATCATTAAACCACATCCTCATTACTTGTCCATTTACCAAAAAAGTATGGAGGGACGTCGCACTTCTACTGCGACAACAATGTGAATGGAATGGACAAACCCTAGAATCTACTTGGAAATCCTGGCTACTCAAAGCCTCCCATAAGACATTAAAATCCCTGCCTCTCCTAATCAACTAGGGAGTCTGGTTGGCCAGGAACAGAGCAATTTTTCAGGAAAAATCCATGATAATTGAACTAGTTTCATCCCAAAGCCTCTCCATTCTGGAACTCTTCCCCCATGAAAACAATTCTCCCAGTATTTGAATCTCGCTACTTGCAACCATAGATCATTCCATATCCTGGGCCTACTTTGATGGGGCTTCACAAAATTCACTTTGTGGGGGGGGGAATCTCCTACATCTCACAGACTCACACTCCTTCAAAATAAAAATGGGACTGGGGAAAGACACCAAGAACTATGGATAACTGATGACTCTCCTCCTTTTACTCAAAACAACAAAAGAATATGATCTAAAATCCATAAAATTATTTGGTGATTCAATGAATGTAATAAACTGGGTACAAAAAACACAACATTGCCATAATATTTTACTGCAGCCTATTCTAAGGGAAAATCACAATTTATTGGACACTTTTGACCATTTCTCTGTCCAACATGTTTACAGGAATAGGAATGCCATAGAGGATACTCTGTCCAAGGAAGGGCTCAACCTCACTTTTGGGCAATGGCACTTCATAGAAACAAAAGGAGATAACTCAATCTACAACACACTAATCCACAATATTACTGTGATGTTTTGGCACATGATATAAACATTAGTACTTTGAATACCTCCTGGGATGTATATTTTATTTTGATGTAATATGCAGCTCTAAACCTGCACACTTTTAGCAACACATATCTAGACTCTAGGCATGAAGATAAGTCATTGGTACACCAGATTATGGTCTACAAAACTATCAACAGATCAATAATTTCCCTGGTGCAAACCATCACACTTCATTTATGCTCTCGAATGTGCTAAACTAGCACCTACAAAATGTAATTTTTTCTCTCCGGATGAATAAAATTACGCTTTTTTTTTCCGAGGAAAAAAATCAAAACTCTATTTTATGCATTTGACACAACTAGGAAGGAAAAAAACTATTTAATAATGCAAGAAACAAATAGATGGCAAAGTAATCAAGCATGAATGGGCATAATTAAAGTAAGGCACAAAGTAGTGAATCATTGGTCAAATAATCATTAAGCACATAAATAAAGCAACATGAAAACACATATATTATAATCTTGTGAATGGAGTATGATTCAGGTTAAAGGCAGAATGATGATGCTTTGAGTGGAAGGTCATCAATTTGAGTTGTTCATGAAACCAATCGCATAATCAAATTGTTGAATTGAAACACACAATGCATGGAAATCAAATCAAATCAAATTCATAAACTAATTAGCAAAAGAAATAGCAACAGGGACATACCCAGACCGAGGGGCCCTACCGGACCTAGGCATGCTCCTGGAAGACTTATTCATATCGGAACTGGAATGATGCATCAAATCTCAGCCATGAACTTTTCTTGTTTAGTAGAAATCAAAATATCTAATTACAACATTATGCTCATCAATTTCATGTCTCTAATATGATGAATTTCTCCCAAATACAAAATTTAAATAATAATGATGGCTCCTCCTCATCCCTATGAGGATCTTATTTATACATGAAGTTCAAACCAAAATTATAGAACCGAATACCCCAAACTCAGATTTTGGTTAAAACCAATTTTACAAATTTTAGAGCAAAATCACAAAAATCTGGGTTTTATTGTAATTTGGGCAGATTCGATTTAGGGATCCACCCATATCTTCCAAAACTAATTCTAATTTTGAAAAAGTTCCTGAATCTTACTCAATTTTCTACATTCTAGACAAAACCCATTTCATAGAATTTCTAGATCTGATGCCCTCTGCACGAAAATTGAGGCACAAGTTGGAAGTTTGAGATATTTGCTAATTTTTGTAGAATGATTCCCCCTGAGATTGAGGTAAACACATGTGATCTGGGTGAATTCTGCCCCACTTTTCCACATGTAGACATCACTCTAGACAAAACCCATGTCCCTAATTTTCCTCTAGAATCTTTCCAAAAACTTCAACTATATCTGGTACCGAATGATTGTTTATGCTGGTATCGGATGAGCACAACATTCTGGTACCGGGTGGTTTCTGAAACACTATAGTACCGAATGAGCTAAATTGTGTGTACCAGATGATATATAGTGTGAGTACCGGATGACATGGAGTGTGGGTACCAGATGACATGGAGTGTGAGTACCAGATGATTGTGCAGGTATCGGATGACTGTAGAACCTTCTGGTACCAGATGACTTGGAGTGTCAGTACCGGATGATATGGAGTGTCAGTACCGGATGATATGGAGTGTCAGTACCGGATGACTTGGAGTGTGAGTATTAGATGATATGGAGTGTGAGTATCTGATGACATGGAGTGTGGGTACCAGATGGCATGTAGTGTGAGTACCAGATGATTGTGTAGGTATCGAATGACTATATAACCTCCTGGTACCAGATGACTTGGAGTGTGAGTACCAGATGACCTCTAGTGCGAGTACCAGATGACTTCCAGTGCGGGAACATATTGTTTGGACATAGAAACATAGGGTTAAACCATCATCAACAAAACTATTGTATAATCATCATTTTAGTCACTAAAAATATGGAAAATTATGTATTCACCACATAGGATGAATAACATGAGATAATGAAGGTTTATGGTGTAATCAGGGATATATTATGGACAAAATGCAGGGAGAAGGTGCAATGATGAGTGTATTTTTATGGTGGAAAATATGACAAAACTTGAGCCCAACACACCCTCAAACCCAAGGATTTGCATGTCCTCATGCAAACAAGGTGAATAACTTATGATACTCTACTTATAGATTTATGTGACAATGTTTCTTTTGTGTAGGTGTTGGTTCTTATGGAGCGACACTTTGGAAACTGCCACATATTGATTTCAAACATATAAACAAAATTATCATAAAAATGGAGGACAATCAATGGATGAGGTAGCAACGTGATGGTGAATGATGTGCATATGGATAATGGTTTATAAAATGTTGGTGATGTTGGCCGTATGAACTTGGAAGGGATCTGGAGATATCCCCCAAACAAAATACTTTGCATGTCCTCATGCAAACTGCTTAAGACTGAGTGACATGCGGCTACAAGAAAACAAACTATTACCAACTTTTGTTGATACCAATCTAAAAGTTGCTAAGAACATAAATCTGAGAGCTGCTAGTGAATTGTTGTCACAAAGTCCATGAGTGCTAATCCTGTCCACACAGAGAGAAAATCATAAGATCGTATAATAAACTGATCATAACATGAAGTACATCCAATGTCACATTTTGAAAATTTAGATTTGAACAATTTTCGAAGATCACTTATGAATATTCCCCCTCTATGACTGATCGATATAATTCAAGCATAACCCACAAAAAATGTATAATCAAGTTTTTGTTCTAGAGAAAATATTTCTATTTCCTTGATTAAACAAAATTCATCAAAAGATTAGCAACACTTATGTTCAGAGAGCCCTTTATAAATTAGAGTAGGGATTTTTTTCTTCTCCTTTAGGAGGGAAAATAAAAGAGTATTAGCAGTCTCAACAAATGAAAACCCCATAGGAAACCAATCAACCTTTTTCACTATAAAACGATTTACAGTCATTCAAGTAATGAAGATAAATTTCAGAGTTGAGTATACTAGGCTTCTAAGATCATGGTCCCACTCTTAAGATAATACATCTTAGATATAGTATAAATTGGATGATAAGGTCTTAAGGTCAACTTAGTGTTATAATCAAATGAAAAATAGATGGATTTTATTTAACCTTTAGTTGAACCATGCATGCTTCTTCTTAATGATTTACACAAGTATATATAGACAAATATAGATTAGGCATATCAAAATCAGAACCCATTGCCAGCAAGCCTATTCAGTAATTCGATGGGGTAATTTTGACATCTAAGAAATATCCTCCCCAAGAAGAATGCCCCATTTCCCACGAGCCTGTTCAGTACCTTGATGGGTTTTCCTAGTCATACCACAAGCCGATACTCGCTACCAATAGAGTTGTTTAGTGTCTCGATGGGTTAGCCTTTTACACCCATTTTCCATCAAAGGCTCTTGTCCCAAAATTTACCCTTAAGATAAAATTTATATATTGTGTTCACATGGGTTAATGGGGAAGCATCTTTGAAAACCTTTTTACAGGATGGGATGGTATTCGGTTGGAAGATATTTTATATATTGCCAATAAAAGATTCTTTGCATGAAAAATAGACTTATGTATTGAGATTTAGTCCAAAGACATATCATGGTCAAACCTACTTAATGTGTGGTGGATGAGGCCATGAGAGAATGACCTAAAGGTTCCTCTAGTCCTCAAGTTCATCTTCTCCATATAAGATTATAATAGTGTTCCCATGGTTAGAAATTTCATGCACTCTCCTGCTACTCTTTAATAAGGATGCTCTACTGACCAACTTTGAGATTAGATTAGGTTGTACTATCTGCCTATGGGCCCCATAATATGGACTTTTAACTTTATGTAATCCCATGGTATAATTAAAGACAGGGCTATGAGTTACTGCTATGATAAACGATCTGAAATTTTGTATAAAGAAGGGAAAATAAATATCTAAAAAAACTAAAAATGATTGGTTATGTCAAGAGGTCTTAGGTTTGATAATTGAACTCTTTTCTTTTTAGTTTTTCATTATTAATAAGTACCTAAACTGTAAATTTCTTTAATGAAAACAGTTCAGAAAAATAGTAGAGGAAAACTAATAAAGGTCAGAGAATGGTCTTAAAAGAAAAACATTTTTTAAGGAATTAGTAGAAAAAGAGATTCAGTTGTTCCAAAATTGTTTTAGGTAATAAAGGATTAGAATAAATGATATTTTTAACAAAACAACATAACCAAAAGAAATGCAATTACTTCCCTGAATAAGTCATGAAGATGTTCTCCCAATCCAACCGAAAAGAGGATACCTGTAAAACTCCAACAAATCATCATAGCCTAATTTATTTAGAAAACATGGAAAAAAAATCTAATTATCAACTTGAAAAACATACTGAAAATTTTGGGGCAACAAACTCCCTTAAGATTAGTTTCTCAGTCTTACAACTACAATAATTGAAAAAGACATAAAAAGTGATGCCTCACCAAACTAACAACTACATGCAACATTTATTTATTTATTGTCCTACCTTACCTAAGAAAAGACCCATTTTCAAGTATATGAAAACTTCCAATGAAGCCATGTGTGTAACAGGATCATAAATATACTCACATTCAAGTTTATATAATATACTTTAATAAATACTCGAACGTGATGAACCAACAATTTTGAATAATATGATGTGAAGAGTTGTTGAAGAAGAGAGTTGTGATGCAATCTAATAGTCGCCTGGAACCAATGTTCAATATAATCATTGTGTCCTTGGTTCACCTCTTCATTAAAACCATTGTGTGTATTATTTTCTTTAGCCTCTTTGATCTCAGGTTCTAATGGCTTGTCCTAATTAGACATGGTTCATGAGTCTTCGATCTCCTTGGTATATTGGTCAAATTGATCAATGAAGGTTTCTCGATCTTCTTGTAGGCATGGCTCATAGGACTTCTTCTATGTCTTTTGGAGAAGTAGATAGGTTCCTGACTGCTATCAAGATGTGCTCTTTTTTAGAAGAAGAAATCCTAGTTGTTTCTAGGATTTGAGAGAGTTCTTCCAAACTCATTATCATATTTGAATCCATCTTGTTGGTTGATGGGTCCTGTCTCACACATGGATTAGGGTTCTTACAACACCCAATTTTTTTATTTATTTTTAATCCTAAAGAAATGAAAAGGAAGCGAATTGAAAGAAAATGTAAGCAAACAAATTATATACTCCAAGCACCACCATGCTACTAGGACCCTGGTGTCACCAAGTTATCTATTCACACAAGTTATCTTCTCTTCTCATGTATATAAAAAAATGGCTAATGCTAATAAAACACAAATTATGACTACTCAAAGGAAGAGGACAACCTAACTTTGGAGCAACCCCACTAAAGTGGATGCGTGGCCTCTTCCCTCGCGTCTTACCATCTTCTCTCTACTCTTAGTTCATCCTTAAAATCACACCACACTTTCATGAAAATAAACACACTTGCATGAAAATGAACAATCAAGGCTTTGGAGAAATAAAAGAAACTTACCTATGTTCTAATCCTTGACAACGATGCCAAAATGAGGGGATAAATATATGTACTATTAATTCGAACATTAAATTATCAATCGGGGCTCATAAGCTTCGAGGTGTAGGCGCAGGAAACGCAGGATCAAAGCCTAGTCTAGCCTAATCTAAAGTCGGTAAAACGATCTTCAAACCCACACTGCAGGAAATTAACACTAAGGATTCATGACTAGGACATAGGAATAACTTAGTGGTATAAAGGCCTAGATCACGGTCTTTCACACTCAGGGTGATGTTTGTGTGATTAATCATGAGTAGCTTACTTAAGTTTTCTATCCTTCAATAATTATTTCCTATAGCAGATCCACACTTAAATGCAATAAAAGAAACAAGCAAACAGAAATGAAGTTCATGATAGAAACTAACACCTTAGGAAGAATTCCAATGTGGGAAGGCCATATTTCACGAGTTAGACCTTTAATCTTTTCGTTGGTGATTGAAGCTATGTGAAATTAAAGTGCAAGGAATCCAAAGGTACAGGAAAATAAAGCAATTTGAAAGAAAATTGTAGGAAATTTAATGAAATCAATCTAAAATCAATCTTAAACAAAAGACAATCAAACAAGGCTACAAATTAAATCTAAACTTGAAATCTTCCACAGTCAGATGCATCAATCATGGAGAAGAAGGAGAATGAATAAGTAAAGATGATATTGTAGATATGTAAAGAAAAGAATTGAAATTCTTATGCAATAGAAAAAAAATACCAACTATGTCAAGAAAGATGAATGTTAGATAGGTTAAGAACAGATGAACATAGAATTTTCAATGTACACTGTAGAACTCAACAAAGAATAATCATAAAGAAGGGAGGAATGCTTCTATAGTTGACTCAAAAAGATGAATGTACACAATCAAATAAAAATCTAGAAACATGGTTGGAGAAAATGAAATAGATTCTTGGTGACAATTATCTAACTTAGAGGATTTGCAATCAACCAAGCAAGGAAAGAAGATGAATGAAAATGAATAGATATATAATGGGTGGTATGTGTTAATGTGAAAGTTCTGGGTGCAAATAATGAAGAAAAGAGAGGGGCAATATTCTCATAAACAAATGTAAATTCCCATGCATGGGTAATCAATCTGTAAGCACATCATGAAGGATGGTACACACTCTAAACTGTAAATAATAAGTGCAGTTCTGAACCTATGTTTCTGTGTCTTCTATTCATAAATGAATTCAAATATCCAACTAAAGATCAAAACTTTGTTTTATGGATTTGACACAACTAGGAAGGGAAAACACTTTTTAATAATCCGAGAAGCAAGTAGATGGAAAAGTAATCAAGCATGAATGGGCATAATTAAAGCAAGGCACAAAGTAGTGAATCGTTGGTCAAATAATCATTAAGCACATAAATAGAGCAACATGAAAACACATATATTATAAGCTTGTGAATGGAGTATGATTGAGGCTAAAGGCATAATGATGATGCTTTGAGTGGAAGGGCATTAATTCAAGTTGTTCGTGAAACCAATTACAGAATCAAATTGTTGAATTGAAACACACAGTGCATGGAAATCAAATCAAATGAAATTCATAAACTAATTAGCAAAAGAAATAGCAACAGGAACATACCTGGATCAAGGGGCCCTACCCGACCTAGGCATGCTCCTGGAAGACTAATTCATATCAGAACTAGAATGATTAATCAAATCTCAGCCATGAACTGTTTTTGTTTATTAGAAATTAAAATCTGTGATTACAACATTCTGCTCATCAATTTCATGTCTCTAATATGATGAATTTCTCCCAAATAAAATTTTTAAATAATAATGATGGCTCCTCCTCAGCCCTATGAGGCTCTTATTTATATATGAATTCCAAAGGGAAATGATAGAACTGAATTGCCCAAACTCAGATTTTGGTTAAAACCAATTTTACAAATTTTAGAGCAAAATCACAAGAATATGGGTTTTATTCTAATTTCGGTAGATTCGAGTTAGGGATCCACCCATATCTTCCAAACTATTTCACATTTTGAAAAAGTGCTTGCGTATTACTTGATTTTCCACATTCTAGACAAAACCAATTTTGTATAATTTCTGGATGATGCCATCTACACGGAAATCGAGGCGCAAGTTGGCAGTTTGAGATATTTTCTATTTTTTGCAGAATCATTCCCCCTGATTTGGAGGTCCACATGTGTGATCTGGGTGAATTATGCTCGACTTAAACACATGTAGACGTCGCTCCAGACAAAACCCATGTCCTTGATTTTCCTCTAGAAGCTTTCCAAAATTTTGAACTATATATGGTACGAGACGGTTGTTGATGTTGGTAACGAGCACAACATTCTGGTATTGGATGGTTTCTAGAACATTCTTCAACCGAACGAGCTGAATTGTGAGTACCAGATGATATAGAGTGTGAGTGTCGGATGACATGGAGTGTGGGTACCGGATGACATGGAGTGTGAGTACTAGATGACTGTGCAGGTATTGGATTACTGTAGAACCTTCTGGTACCGGATGACTTGGAGTGTGAGTATCGGATGACATGGAGTGTGAGTACTGGATGACATGGAGTGTGGGTACCAGATGACTATGTAGGTATCAGATGACTGTAGAACCTTCTGATACTAGATGACTTGGAGTGTGAGTATCGGATGACCTCTAGTGCGGGTACCAGATGACTTCCAGTGCGAAAACATATTGTTTGGACACAAAAACATCCGATTAAACCATCATCAACAAAAATATTGTATAATCATCCTTTTAATCGCTAAAAATATGGAAAATTATGTATTAACCACATAGGATGAATAACAAGAGATGATGGAGGTTTAAGGTGTAATTAGGGATATATTATGGACGAAATGCATGGAGAAGGTGTAATGACGAGTTTATTTGTATGGCGGAAAATATGACAAAACTAGAGCCCAACAAACTGAAGTTGAAAAGTGGGTATCATAAGATTAGGATTAGGGAAGGGGGTGAATGGAAAACAACCTTTAAAACAAATCATGGATTTTATGAATGGTTGGTAATGCCTTTTTGACTTACCAGTGCCCTTAGCACTTTTATGAGGTCGATGAATGATGTACTCAAATAATTCATTGGTAAGTGTGTCATAGTTTATTCGGATGATATTCTGGTTTGCATTCAGTCTATGGAAGAACATTTGAGGCACCTACAATTGGTTTTAAATAAATTGCATCAGGAGAAGCTACTAATCAATCTGAAAAGTGCAGTTTTGTGAAGACAAAGTTGGTTTATTTGGGTACTTTTGTGATATCAAGAGATGGATTGAAGATGGATCAAAATAAGGTGAAGGATATCATGAACTAGCCTACTCCAAGGATTATTTTTGAGGTAAGGAGTTTCCATGGCTTGGCAAGTTTTTATCGAATATTCATCGTAAATTTTAGTGGAAGATGTGCTCCAATTATTGAGACAATTAAAGGAAACAAGCAACCATTTAAATGGACAGAGGAAGTTGATACACATTTTAAATTGTTAAAAAAGAAGATAACATAACAACCCATTTTATCTTTTCCCGATTTTATTAAACTCTTTCAAGTTGAATATGATGCAAGTGGGACTGCAATAGGAGTTGTTCTAAACCACGAAAAAGAAACCAATTGCTTATTTTAGTGAAAATTTAAATGAGGCCAAACATAAATATTCTTCTTATGATAAGGAATTTTATGCCATCATACAAGCACTGAATAAATGGATGCATTACCTCATGCCTAAGGAATTTGCTCTTTACACTGATAATCATGCCTTGAAACATATAAGCAATCAAACCAAATTGAATCAGAGGCATGTGAAGTGAATTAAGTTCTTGCATACTTTTACTTTTACTATTAAAACATAAGTGGACAATCAAATAAGGTGGTGGATGCATTAAGAAGGGTCATTTTAATCTTGCATGAGTTTCAAATAAATGTTTTGGAGTTTGATGAATTGAAATAAATGTATAAAGATGATGTAAATTTTAAAGATGCATATGTAGCGTGTGAAAATCTAGTAAGCAGGGACATGAGTCTGTGGTTGGATTGTCTGATACAAGAAGGATTATTATTCAAAAGGAAACAAATTGTGCATTCCAAGATGTTCAATGAGAGAAAAATTGTTGAAAGAAAAACACAGTGGTGGATTAGCAACACATTTTGGATAGGACAAGACATTTTCTCAACTAAGATCATTTTATTTATGGCCTGTTATGCAAACTAATGTCAAGAAATTTGTTGAAAGATGCAGGGTTTGTCAACATGCAAAGGGAAGGAGGCATAATACTATAATATTTTATCATCCATTACTAATATCAAACAGACCATGAGATTATGTGAGTATGGGCTTTGTGTTAGGATTTCCAAGAACTCAAAAAGGTAATGATTCTATTTATGTGGTTTTTGATAGTTTCTAAAAAATGGCACGCTTTATAGCTTGTAAGAAAACCAATGATGCAACCCATATTACAAATTTGTTCTCTAAAGAAGTTACCAGGTTGCATGGCTTACGAAAATGTATTGTTTCTGATAGAGAAACAAATTTTTTGGGTCATTTTTGGATAACTTTATGGAAAAATTTAGGAACCAATCTCAAATTTAGCTCAAAATACCACCCACAGACTGATGGAAAAACAGAGGTGATAAATAAGAGTTTGGGAAATATTCTAAGATGTATGGTAGGTAAACATCCCAAGCAGTGGGATCGGGTAATTGCACAAGATGAGTTTGCATATAATGATTCACCTAATAGGAGCACATGTTTGAGTCCATTTCAAATTTTATATGGAATGCATCCTAGAGGGATTTATGAACTAATAGATATAGGAAAAAAAGAAATTAGAAGTGTTGATGGTGAATATTTTGCAGTAAGTATGCAGGAATTGTAGGAAAGAGTTAAGTAGCAGCTACGGGACAACAAAAAAAGTACAAACAAAGAGTATATTTGAAGAGAAGACAACTGGATTTTGAAGTTGGGGACTTGGTCATGACACACCTCAAAAAAAAAGGTTTCCTAGAGGGGAGTATAACAAATTAAAACTTAAAAAGATTGAACCATGTAAAGTGTTGAGGAAGTTTTCCTCAAATGATTATGAAATAAAACTTCCAAGTAACATTGGAATTTCTCCAATTATTAATGTATAAGATTTGTACCCTTTCAAGGAAACAACAAATAGTTTGAGAGATGCACCTGACATTGATAACATTTAAACCATTGATTGGGAGAAAAAACTACCTACAACGCAACAAAAATAGATTGAATCTATTTTGGATCAAAAAGGTAGTAAATAAGACAATAGGTAAAGAGTATTTCCAATACTTGATCAAGTGGAAAGAATAACCACTTGAGGATGCCATGTGGATGACAACAACAAAAATTTATAAATATGGTACAAGTGTTGAAGAACTACTGCAACAAGCCCAAGAACAAGTCTTTTCTTCCCCATGAGTCTAATGAAAGAGCATCTTCCCAAAATCAACTTAATATTTGACCTCTAGAAAGTCTTAGGAATGTGGTTTCCTCATTGTAATTGTTTTAAGTATTTTCTTAAGTTGTAATAGTCTAGTATGTTTGAGAAGAATAAGGCATTATGCCACGAATTTAATAGTTATGTCTAAATTAGATAGGAGGTTGAAGAGTTAGATAATTTAGGATAGATATTTGCATCTGATCCTATCTTCTAGGATAAAAATCAGATCGTTGTGAGGTAATTAGAGTTTTAGTGTATTTTTGGTTAGATTGGATCATATTTTCCATAGTATGGATCAATCTGGCTCTTATTGTATATAAAAAAACTCTGCTATGCACAAATAGAGTGCATGAGATGTGATATGTGTGTAGAGTGAGCAATGTGAGGGTTTTTAAAGGTTCAAGAGACTAGAGAAATTAATCGATCTCTTTATTGTTGTATATCCTCGTTCTTTCTAATAAAAAATTATTAGAATTATGTGAGATTTTATGTGTGGGTAAGTAGACTTCAATGGGAAATTTTTGTTAGTTCGAGAAGCCTTGAGATCAAGTGTTTGATCATAATATTGGCTGAGTTTAATTGTTGAGGTGAATCCGGGTTCCAGATCAACCCATGATTATAAGTCCGCAGTCTATAATATTGAAGAATTTCGCACTCTGTTTTTGTTTACATCGAATGATCTAGATTTGATTTGGAGTGATCTTATCTAGATCGGACAAACGCACTACGTCAACATTTCGACCTTGGAGTACTATAGAATAGTTATAATATAGCAACAAATCTCCAAGACACTGCTAACTATAGCGACATTGGATCGTTGGAAATTTATGATATGCATTGTGTAGTCAAGGTGGTGATGACCCAACCAAAAATAAAGTTACGATCAAGTTCTTATGAGACTAAATTCCAAGAAAAGTTTCTCATAACCGGATTGAAAATCTATATAAGGATTGTTCTAAGAGTTAATAATTGTGGTTAAATACTTTGTTTGTAAATCCTGTGCTTTTATGTTGTATGTAACATTTGATGCTGCAATGAAATGCAACCGAGTCTACCATTTGTATATGGACAATAATGAAATAAAGAAAAAAAAGAGAATTTCTTATGAGTTCTGATAAATGAAATTGAATCGAGTACCTAGAAATTTTGTGTATAAGTTTTGAATTTTATAACCAATTCCGATTGACATAAATCTTGGTGATAAAATGTGATCGATTGAATGTGAGATCAACCCAATGATTACTTACGCATAACAACATAACCCTTAAGGCAAAATCCCTATGCATAAAAAAACATAGAATTTGTCTTTTTAAGCTAAGTTCTCATCACCTATCTATAGAAATAAGGACATGAAAAAATATAAATTAAAGAGAACATCTATAGGATAAATTGAGAATGAAGTGCATGTGTCTTTAATATATAAAAAAATATAAGAGATTTAAATGCTTAATTTGGCATGAAGATTTAAGTAACTTACACTTGTTAAGTTTCCCAACAAAATAGATATGCGCTTATATTAAAAATGTTTTGAAACACTACAAAATAAAATGAGTACATCCTAGGTTCACACATCTTCAACTTAATGAAATCAAAGCTATGAATGTAAATATTTTTTTAATTCTTTATATGTTCCCATAAATCCTAGAAAGTCTCTAGTCTAGTGAACATAAAGATAAATAAATTATAAATTCTATTCTATTTATGCAAAATAAATAGAATATATTAAGTTGGGATTTTGTGAGCGGGGCTTATGAAATCACATGGATGAAAAGTGTTGTATAACATTTAAGCATGTGATATTTCTTGTTATTGCAACGCAATCAAAAACTAACAAAATGTAAACGAATTTATACTTTATATAAATTTGAGTTAATTTTCTCTTGGAAAAAGAACTAACAAAATGTAATGTCACATTCATTAAAGATTAATAAATTATCATGGCTACTATATGATTGTGTCATGAGTGTGCGTCCTTGAATTCTAAGTTTTGAAACAAGTTAAAGTATATCCTCAATACACTTCATGTGGCCTCAAGGTTTTTGTTGATGTAAGAGCTACTATCCTAAAGTTTTCATAAAGGTATTCTAAAGTTTTCATAAAGGTGAGTAAGTGGAATTTTGTAAATTTTATTCCCGTGCCCTCAAGGTTTTTGTTGATGTGAGAGCCACTATCCTAAAGTTTTCATAAAGGTGAGTAAGTGGAATTTTGTAAATTTTATTCATGTGGCCTCAAGGCTTTTGTTGCTGTGAGAGCCACTATCCTAAAGTTTTCATAAAGGTATCTTAAAGTTTTCATAAAGGTGAGTAAGTGGAATTTTGTATTTTTTTTTGGATGATCGTAATATCAATATAAATAAAACATAAAGTATCAAAAGATGAGCATGAAGATAAAGGGTGGTCACGAAGTAATTTTTAAGAAATTTGTTAATGAAACGTATTTGGAAGTATTGTGTAAATAATTTTGTGCCCAAGGCTAGTATCCCATACATGTTGTAAGCTATTAATTTTAAATTAATTGGTGAATAATTTTTAATTTCACCATTTAAGAGATTTGTTAATGAAATGTATTTGGAAGCATTGTGTAAATAGTTTTGTGTCCAAAGGTTAGTATCCCATACATATTGTAAGCATTTTAAATTACATATTGTAAGCATTTTAAATTAAGTGGTGAGTAATTTTTAATTTCACCATTAGATATTGATTAGGAGAATTCTCAAGGTATATATGATTTTAATATATACAATGAATGAATGTTCAAAAGGTGTTTTGCACTTATTATTTATATATGTGATTAGTAGATTGGAAAGGAGATACAAATGAATGTGGATTGACATTGAGATGCTATTTTATATTTATGATCACATTATTTATGAATCTAAATATTGTTGTGAAATTTAAATTTATTATAATAATAAAGATATTTTATTTTCATATACAAAATAAATTACATTGAAATACAATATTATTATATTATTTATGAAAAATATAGATCTATGTAAATAAACAATAAATTATAATGAAAAAAAAACTTGAAATACAATATTATCATATTCATGGATGTATGGAAAAGCACAATGTATACTGAATCTAAATATTGTTGTGAAATTTAAATTTATTATAATAATAAAGATATTTTATTTTCATATACAAAATAAAGTACATTGAAATACAATATTATTATATTATTTATGAAAAATATAGATCTATGTAAATAAACAATAAATTATAATGAAAAAAAAACTTGAAATACAATATTATCATATTCATGGATATATGGAAAAGCACAATGTATACTGGTACTTCTATAGAATTTACTATTTATAAACAATTTTTTCTTAAGAATAAAACATATTCATGTAAAATATAACAATATTTATGAACAAGTAGAAAAACAAAATTTAAATTTACAATGTTGAGAAAATAAGTAAACTATTACTGATTTCTTTAAGAATAAATCACATCAACTTAAAACATAAAGATAGGATATTTATAAATAAATAAAAAATAACAATATTTATAAATAAATAGAAAATAACAATATTTAAGAGCAAATGGAAAATAAAAATTTAGATTTACAATTTTGAAAAAATAAGTAAATTATTAATTTACAATCACAAAATTTGTATAAAATACAACTTTAGTTTTTTTTAAGATTAACTTTAATATCATTTTACTTTAGTTGAAACAAATCCATTTTATATGACATTAAAATTAGACATTTAACTTTATTTCATGTTTATTTATGACACTTAAACATACATTCACATAAACATCTTATTTACTTAAAATTATAAGAACACTCATGGATGGGATGACATCCAATGCATAGTACGCATGGCATACCACGTGGACTTTAATACACATGTCACGTGGACGATTGATTCCCAGCCATAGGCATAGGTGGAAATATCTGGAGGAAGCAACATCAAATCACGCAAGGCCTCGCTCAATCTCAGACCAGGAGAACGTTGTACGTTTGCACAGTGGAGGCTGGAGGTAATCTTTTTTCATTAGTACTTAGTTATTTTTTAGGCAAGTTTTAAAATGAAGTAAAATTTTTGCGGTAAAGTTTTGAAATGTATGGAACTTTGATTCATACAAAATTTCAACTATCCTTAAAAATTTGGTCGGATTCAGGTTAGTTTTTTAACTGAAAAGAAGAATTTGGAAGGGAAATTGCTCCCTAGTTAGCCTACTCTGACGTTTAATGAGTCATTAACCACCATGATGCAGAAATGAGGAGTATCTTAAGGGAGTTCAGCTTTTGGAGAGAATTTCACTCAGTTATTTATTTTGGGGTTGGTTAAACTTTTTATTTTTGGGGTGTTCTGGCTGGGGACAATGTAAATCTGAACAAAATCGTTATTTTCTGTTGTTTAAATTACATTTCTGAAGGTATAAATAGATTCAACCTGCTGAAAAACCCCAAAGTACTTGGATTATACAAACTTAGTCATTCAAATTTACAGATTCAACCATTCATCACTGGATTTTAGGTCAACTTAAACTGAAAAAATCACACAAAAACTTCCAAAAAATAGACACCTAAATCAAGGGCAAGGCACACACATTCATGGCTCTTGGTCTCTTATTAGACTTCGTGGCTTAGCAACTTGGCGATTCGGAGAATATAAAAAACAAGAAGCTTGCAGATCAGGTAATGAACAAAATAGTATTGATTTAGAGTCGATTCTTCTACTCTGAACGGACTCAAAATAGTTTTTAAAAAGATGATAAATATATATTCAAATAATATCGAATATTTAATTATGAAAAGTCTAAAAAAGCAATGTACTTGACTGCACAATTATAATCGTAAATATGATCGCATACTCACATCAACGAACCTGATAACTTTGAGCAACGGCCAACACACAGACCATACTAAGTAAATAATTACTACTGGATTCCTTCCTTACTCTTTCCACAGTTCAGCTGAGCGTCTTTTCTAATATTGGCGTACGGCTACCCATGATTGGAAGGAAACTCTAAAAGCAGCTCTTGATGAAACGATCCGCGGCTTGGAGGAGTTTAGAGGTTTCCTGGGCTGTGTTCAGATCATATTTGATAGCAATCTCGTTGAGATAGAAACTGTGACCAACATTCTCAGAAATAAGTACCTCCACATTATGTCCAGCGTT
>ML785548.1:285658-309140 GCA_009831015.1 Picea engelmannii
ATCTAGTGACAAGTTGCGACTATTCCTAATCGTCATATGCAGTCCTCATACAAGGTGCGACAATCCGTTAAAGAAAAAATTAAAAGGATAATTCGCATGCATCTTATAAACTAAAGTTTGAAGGGCTCTTTGTCTTATTCAAAAGTGAATGAGGTGGAGGTTTTAATAAAGGTGAAAGGGTGTTTTATTAAAAGGGAAGGTCGACCCTTTTATGAACTATAAAATATTTATTAAATATTTTTTTAAAGGACTTTTTATTGAATGGTAAAAAAGGTGGATGTTTTTAAAATAGTTTTTTTAAATATTATATATATATTTTGGATTAAATTTTTTTTCAACTACCATATCATTGTTGCTTTATTATAAAAGTTTAGTATTATAAGTTTGGTTTGGTTTTGTTTTTGTTAATGGCAAAAGTGCAAAGTTCCAAGTTTGAGATTGAAAAGTGGTAAGAATGGTTTTGCGCTATAGAAGCTCAAGATGCGAGATCGTCTTGTGCAACAATGATTGCAAAAGGCCTTGGCTGGAAGTTCAAAGAAATCGACAAGCATGACAAACGAGGACTGGAAGGATCTGGATGCAAGAGCCCTCAGTACTGTTCGTCTGTGTCTAGCAGATGAGATATTGTTTAACATCGCTAAAGAGACGACAACAACAAGTTTGTGGACCAAACTAGAGAGTTTGTATATGACAAAGAACTTGTCAAACATAATCTTCTTAAAGAGGCAGTTGTGTAGCTTGCAGATGAAAGAAGGTACGAAAATTATTGATCACTTGAATGTCTTCAATACTCTGATTTCTCAATTAACTGCTATGGAAGTAAAGTTTGATGATGAGGACAAGGCTATTACGCTACTGTGTTCATTGCCTAAATCTTGGGATCATATGGTCACAACTGTGTGGTTTAACACAACGGATGCCACTGATTATGACACTGTTGTGGGTGCTCTGTTGTGTGAGAAAATGAGGAAGAAATCCAATAAGGAAAACTCTACAACAAAAGCAATGGTGGTCAGAGGACGATCTATAGAAAGAAGGCAAAGTCAGAGGGGTACATCAAGGTCTAAATTAAAGGGCAAGAAGAGTAAGTAGAAATGTTGGTTATGTGGCAAATCTGGGCATCTCAAGAAGGATTGATGGAAAAGACAAAATGCAGCTAAGGAGGACTCCACAAAAGAATGAAAGGAAGCTAATGTAGTTGAAACAAGTTCAGGTTTAGGTTTAGGTTCATGTATGGTTGATGAGGTATTGTCTACTTGTGATGTTTCACATCAACATCAACATTGGTTGTTAGATTCTAGTGCATCCAACCACATGTGTCTTCATAGAAATTGGTTCTCAACTTACCAATCTATTGATGATGGTGTTGTTTTAATGGGAAATCATTTTTCTTGTAAAATTGTTGGAGTTGGTAGCGTCCAGATTAAAATGCATGATGGTTTTGTAAGAACATTAACATATGTAAGACATATACCTGAACTAAGAAAGAACTTGATATCTTTGGGAGTTCTAGATTCTACTGGTTATAGGTGTACAACTCAAGGTGGAGTACTGAAGGTGTCCAAAGGAATCTTAGTTGTCATGAAGGCAAAGAGGATCGGGAACCTTTATCAGCTTGAAGGAAGGACATAAGTAAATCAAGCAATGGTAGAATCTGAAGATGCAAGTGACTATGTTTTTTTATGTCATCAATGTTTGGGTCATATGAGCAATAAAGGGCTTAATGTATTGGTTGATCATAAGTCACTTCCAGTTTTGAAGTTTCTGAATTTGAATTTATGCAAGTATTGTGTTTTTGGAAAACATCGTAGACAAAATTTTAAAGCAAGAAGGCATATAAGCAAAGGTATCCTTGACTACATTCATTCATATGTTTGGGGACCATCCCCTACAGTTTCTTTTGGAGGATCGTCATATTATGTGACATTTATGGATGATTACTCTAGAAAGGTTTGGGTCTATTTACTTAAAATAAAAGCTGATGTATTTATTACTTTTAAGCAATTCAAAGCTTTGGTTGAAAATAGCACTGACAGGTCAATCAAGTGTTTAAGGACAGGTAATGGAGATGAGTTCACATCTATGGAATTTGAGAACTATTGCAAGGAAGCTAGGATCGAAAGACATAAGACCACAATTTATACTCCTGAGAAGAATGGTGTTGTTGAACGCATGAATAGGAATCTTCTAGAAAGAGCAAGGAACATGTTCAGTAATGTCAATATGCAGCAAGAATTGTGGGCATAAGCAGTTCTTACAACATGCTATTTGATAAATCGATCACCATCAACTGCAATAAACTGTAATATTCTAGAAGAGGTATGGACAGGTCATTTATGTGATTTTTCAAATCTGAGAATATTTGGTTGTGATGCTTATGCTCTTATTTCTAAAGATCAACGTTCTAAGTTAGATCCTAGATCAAATAAATATGTCTTTGTTGGTTATGGTGATGGAGTTAAGGGGTACAGACTATGGGATCCTATTGCCCACAAACTCATCATAAATAGAGATGTAGTATTTGATGAATCCTCACTCTAAAAATCAGAATTGGTAGATGTTGAAGTGATACAAGAAAATGTACTGCGAATTCAACAAATTAAGTTGGAAACTAAACCATCTTTAGAAAGGTGGGAGCATGAAGAAGTTACGAAAGAAGAAGAAGAAGATGAAGATGCAAGAAAATATCCAAGAAACTGAGGATATGCCTCAACCATCTCTGAGGATATCTTCACGGGTCATGAATCCTCCTGCAAGGTATGACGATTATGTTTCATTTGTGGCTTTGGTTTCTATTGATGGAGAACCTAGTTGTTTTTGGGAAGCAATTAAGGTATCTAAAAGTGTGCAATGGAAGAAAGTTATGAAAGAAGAAACGAATGCCTTAGAAAGGAATAAAACATGGGACCTGGTAGAAATTCCAAATGACGGCAAGGTTGTCGGCTGCAAGTGGGTCTACAAATTGAAAAAGGGTGTTGATGATAAAGTCAAAAGGTATAAAGAAATACTGGTAGAAAAAGGGTATTCTCAAAAGGAAGGTACTTATTTTCATGAGATCTTGTCACCAATTGTGAAGCTTGTTTCAATTCGTGTTCTGGTAGCACTAGTTTCTTTACTTGATCTTGAGTTAGAGAAACTAGATGTTAAAACATCGTTTCTACATGGAGATTTAGATGAGGATATATATATGGAACAACCAAAAGGGTTTGTTTAGGATCGAAATAAGAGGTTTGTTTGCAAACTCAAGAAGACATTGTATGACCTGAGACAGTCTCCCAGACAATGGTACAAGAAGTTTGATTCCTTCATGGTGAGCCTAAATTTTACAAGAAGTGAATATGATCATTGTGTTTACTTTAAAAAGTTGGAAAATGACATGTTCATTATTTTGGTATTATGTGTTGACGATATGCTTGTGGCAAGCAAAATCATGGTCGAAATCAACATGTTAAAGGCTCAGTTGGATAGAGTGTTTGATATGAAGGATCTAGGAGCAACAAAACAAATCTTAGGCATGGAGATACATAACGACATGAAAAATGGTAAGTTGTGGTTATCACAACAGAAGTATGTGGAGAAAATACTTATGAGATTCAGTATGAATAATGTGAAACTCGTACAGATCCATTTGGCTTCCCATTTTAAGTTTTCTTCATGTTTATGTCCTAGTAATGACGAAGAAAAGGATTATATGTCTCGTGTACCATATGCCAATGTAGTGGGAAGTTTGATGTATGCGATGGTGAGTACTAGAACATATATTTCACATGCAGTTGGTGTTGTCAGTCAATACATGAAAAATCTAGTTAAAGCGCATTGGGAAGCAGTAAAATGGGTGCTTCAATATCTTAGAGGCACAAGAAGTTATTCTATCACATATGATGGTTCCAGAGATTCAGTTTGTGGTTATGTAGATTCAGATTTTGCAGGTGACTTGGACAAAAGGAGATCCACTTTAGGATATGTCTTTACTCTTGTAGGAGGACCTATTAGTTGGATGTCAAAGCTTCAAAATGTAGTCGCTTTATCCACTAATCAGGAAAAGTATATGGTTGTTTCACATGTATGTAAGGAGGCAATTTGGTTACAGGGTTTATTGGGTGAGTTTGGAAGGATGCGGGACAAAGTGAAAGTATTTTGCGATAGTCGAAGTGCTATTCATTTGGCTAGAAATCCAGCTTATCACAGTAAGACGAAGCATATTTCTATCAAGTACCATTTTGTAATACAGGTTGTTGATGAAGGTGGAGTGGCTTTGGAAAAGGTCCATACAAAATTGAATTCTGCAGATATGTTTACGAAACCAGTTTTGTTAGAGAAGCTACGGTGGTGTCTGGATTCTCTTGGTTTGCAGAAAAGGTGGTGAATTAATTAAGGGCATGATATATCAGGTAAATTGTTTTCAAGGTGGATATTGTTGGAAACATGCCAACGAATTTTCTCATGAGGTCGCATGCAGATGCAGACGCACATGCACATGCATGCAATCTACTTATGAACTATTTGTGTAACTATGTGATCGATTCATGATTAGTCTCTGTAACTGAGTGATAGATGTTATATATATGAACATACCCATAGAGGTAGAGTACAATGCGATCTAGAGAGCAACGGGTGTGTGATGAGAGTATGATTGTATGCCTATGAAGGCTATTGTAGTTCTCCCTTGAATAACAAAAGGCCGATAATCATTGCCCGTGGTTTTTTCCCAATTTGAGTTTCCACATAAATCACTGTGTCAAGTGTATGATTGATGTGCCTGGTTTTATGCATGTTTGATCTTGCTTAGTCTATGCTCTGTTATGTATGCTATGTTTTGCTTCCACTTCCTAACAAAAATAGTATTGAAAACTTTCAAAACAAAATATGGTATTGGAAAGTATAAACCTATTTTTTTTCAAACAATTATATTTCAACAACAACAAAAAAACTACTGTACATAAAAATTCACAAATGAAAACACAAATAAAAACTAAACAAACAAAAAATATTGTCGAATTTATTTGTTCAAATCATAAACAACATTGCATATATTATGTTACATTACAAGATATATGTCATATTGAACTCCAAAGAATGTCTTGATGCAATAAATATGTAAAAACATCTAACACAAATAAAACATATATGTAATAAATATGTAAAAACATCTAACACAAATATAAGATATATGTCCATAACATATTTACATCATTTGGAAGGCCGTAATCAAATCATTCCATGTTATTGGGGACGACCTGGCTTGGAAAATTGGAAGGGGTGACAAACTTCGCATTGGATCTGATCCCTGGATAGGAAGAAGGAATGCCCATTCCCTATCTCAGGATTTGTAGAACCGGCTACATACACAGGGTATATACAAACAAAGCCAAATCGTTGACCCATGATCCACAAACATATGAAATCAAGGCTCGCATAGTGCAGAGACCCTCGGGTTGGAAGGTGATTTAAAAATTCAGTGGGACAACTATTTATTCGTAGTTCAGAGGGACCACATCAGACTCCTCGATATGGAAGACAAACGTGTATGGAAAAAATCCCCACAAGGAGTCTACACACTGAAATTGGGATACACAGCCCTCAATGTTGACCACCTTTAGGGGGAATTGAGTTGGTGGTGGAGAGGACTTTGAAAACTCAAATCTCCACTGAAATCCAAATTATTCATGTGGACAACAATATTTAACAAAGTACCAACCTGGAAAAAAATGAGAAAACGCCAGATCGAAGGACTAGGTTGGTGCTCATTATGCAAAGGGGACTCTGAATCATTAAACCACATCCTCATTACTTGTCCATTTACCAAAAAAGTATGGAGGGACGTCGCACTTCTTCTGTGACAACGATGTGAATGGAATGGACAAACGCTGGAATCTACTTGGAAATCCTGGCTACTCAAAGCCTCCCATAAGACACTAAAATCCCTGCCTCTCCTAATCAACTGGGGAGTCTAGTTGGCCAGGAACAGAGCAATTTTTCAGGAAAAATCCATGGTAATCGAACTAGTTTCATCCCAAAGCCTCTCCATTCTAGAACACTTCCCCCATGAAAATAATTCTCCCAGTATCTGAATCTCGCTACCTGCAACCATAGATCATTCCATGTCCTGGGCCTACTTTGATGGGGCTTCACAAAATTCACTTTGTTGGGGGGGGAACTCTCCTACATCTCACAAACTCACACTCCTTCAAAATAAAAATGGGACTGGGGAAAGGCACCAACAACTATGCATAATTGATGACTCTCCTCCTTTTACTCAAAACAACAAAAGAATATGATCTAAAATCCATAAAATTATTTGGTGATTCAATGAATGTAATAAACTGGGTACAAAAAACACAACATTGCCACAATATTTTATTGCAGCCTATTCTGAGGGAAAATCACAATTTATTGGACACTTTTGACCATTTCTCTATCCAACATGTTTACAGGAACATGAATGCCATAGAGGATACTCTGTCCAAGGAAGGGCTCAACCTCACTTTTGGGCAATGGCACTTCACAGAAACAAAAGGAGATACAGTTCGTACTTTTTTCCATAGACCCGTCATTGAAGAACCGACTCAATCTACAACACACTAATTCACAATATTACTATGATGTTTTGGTACATGATATCAACATTAGTACTCTGAATACCTCCTCGGATGTATATTTTATTTTGATGTAATATGCAGCTCTAAACCTGCACACTTTTAGCAACACATATATAGACTCTAGGCATGAAGATAAGTCATTGATACACTAGATTATGGTCTACAAAACTATCAACAAATCAATACTTTCCTTGGTGCAAACCATCACAATTCATTTATGCTCTCGAATGTGCTAAACTAGCACCTACAAAATGTAATTTTTTCTCTCTAGATGAATAGAATTACGCTTTTTTTTTCCAAGGAAAGAAATCAAAACTCTATTTTATGCATTTGACACAACTAGGAAGGAAAAACACTATTTAATAATGTGAGCAACAAATAGATGGAAAAGTAGTCAAGCATGAATGGGCATAATTAAAGCAAGGCACAAAGTAGTGAATTGTTGGTCAAATAATCATTAAGCACAAAAATAGAGCAACATGAAAACACATATATTAGAATCTTGTGAATGGAGTATGATTGAGGTTAAAGATAGAATGATGATGCTTTGAGTGGAAGGTCATCAATTTGAGTTGTTCATGAAACCAATTGCATAATGAAATTGTTGAATTGAAACACACAATGCATGGAAATCAAATCAAATCAAATTCATAAACCAATTAGCAAAAGAAATAGCAACAGGGACATACCCAGACCGAGGGGCCCTACCCAACCTAGGCATGCTCCTGGAAGACTAATTCATATCGGAACTGGAATGATGCATCAAATCTCAGCCATGAACTTTTCTTGTTTATTAGAAATCAAAATATCTGATTACGACATTCTACTCATCAATTTCATGTCTCTAATATGATGAATTTCTCCCAAATACAAAATTTAAATAATAATGATGGCTCCTCCTTAGCCCTATGAGGCTCTTATTCATACATGAAGTCCAAACAAAAATTATAGAATCGAATCCCCCAAACTCAGATTTTGGTTAAAACCAATTTTACAAATTTTAGAGCAAAATCACAAAAATTTGGGTTTTATTGTAATTTGGGCAGATTCGATTTAGGGATCCACCCATATCTTCCAAAACTAATTTGAATTTTGAAAAAGTTCTCGAATCTTACTCAATTTTCTACATTCTAGACAAAACCCATTTCATAGAATTTCTAGATCTGATGCCATCTGCACGAAAATCGAGGTGCAAGTTGGAAGTTTGAGATATTTGCTAATTTTTGTAGAATGATTCCCCTTGAGATGGAGGTAAACACGTGTGATCTAGGTGAATTTTGCCCCATTTTTCCACATGTAGACGTCTCTCTGGAATATTTCCAAAAACTTGAACTATATCTGGTACTGGACGATTGTTTATGTTGGTACCAGACGAGCACAACATTCTAGTACCAGGTGGTTTCTAAAACACTATAGTACCGAATGAGCTGAATTATGTGTACCAGATGATATATAGTGTGAGTACCATATGACATGGAGTGTGGGTACTAGATGACATGGAGTGTGAGTACCAGATGACTGTGCAGGTACCAGATGACTGTAGAACCTTCTAGTACCAGATGACTTGGAGTGTGAGTACCGGATGATATGGAGTGTGAGTACCGGATGACTTGGAGTGTGAGTACCAGATGATATGGAGTGTGTGTACCGGATGACATGGAGTGTGGGTACCAGATGACATGTAGTGTGAGTGCCAGATGACTATGTAGGTATCGAATGACTGTATAACCTTCTGGTACCAGATGACTTGGAGTGTGAGTACCAAATGATCTCTAGTGCGGGTACTAGATGACTTCCAATGCGAGAACATATTGTTTGGACATAGAAACATAGGGTTAAACCATCATCAACAAAACTATTGTATAATCATCATTTTAGTCACTAAAAATATGGAAAATTATGTATTCACCACATAGGATGAATAACATGAGATAATGGAGGTTTATGGTGTAATCAGGGATATATTATGGACGAAATGTAGGGAGAAGGTGTAATGATGAGTTTATTTTTATAGCGTAAAATATGACAAAACTTGAGCCCAACACACCCCCAAACTCAAGGATTTGCATTTCCTCATGCAAACAAGGTGAATAACTTATGATACTTTACTTATAGATTTATGTGACAATGTTTCTTTTCTGTAGGTATTGGTTCTTGTGGAGCGACACTTTGGAAACTGCCATAGATTGATTTCAAATAGAGAAACAAAATTATCATAAAAATGGAGGACAATCAGTGGATGAGGTAGCAGAGTGATGGTGAATGGTGTGCATATGGATAATGGTTTATAAAATGTTGTTGATGATGGCCATATGAACTTGGACATCAATTTTAAGACCAATATTTAATTTGTGGTTCTTTGTTTGGATAGGCAGCAATGACTTCATCCTCTTTGAGATGACTTAAGAATTATTTATGATGTACGAAGAGAAGACACTATAGATATTGCTTTGTATTTGTATACCACATATTTCCTTTTCATTACTTGGTCTTATCATCAAAGTATATTATTCACTACAACTAGTGGAGTGAAAGTGGAAGGTTTATTGAGTTTTTGTGATCGTACTTTCTAAGTGGTAATAATGTATAGTGGAGTAGGTAATAGTGGTTATGCATCATGTTTTCTAAATTCTTAGTAAATAAAAGAGATGTGTACTTGTTTTACCTCAAGTTACCTAATGTACATTGAAGTGGAAACTATGCAGAACATGATGAAATATCTGTGGAACCATGATTTGGACTGTTGAAAACTGAAGATGAGGTGAAGCAAGGCTGAGATCTACTGAAGATAATGAAGTTGATGAGATCTACACAAAAGATGATGAGAGCTGAAGATAACAGAAGATGATCTATTGGATAATGAAAAAAACTGGCTGAGATGAACTAAAGATGTTGGAGATGCTGGAGATATGCCAAGAATCTGAAGATTTGTAAGGGATCTGGAGATCTCCCCCAAACCCAATAGTTTGCATGTCCTCATGCAAACTGCTTAAGACTGAGTGGCATGCGGCTACAAGAAAACAAACAATTTCCAGCTTTTCTTGATACCAATCTAAAAGTTGCTAAGAACATAAATCTGAGAGCTACTAGTGAATTGTTGGCACAAAGTCCATGAGTGCTAATCCTATCCACGCAGAGAGAAAATCATAAGATCGTATAATAAACTGATCATAACATGAAGTACATCTAATGTCACATTTTGAAAATTTAGATTTGAACAATTTTCGAAGATCACTTATGAATATTCCCCCTCTATGACTGATCGATATAATTCAAGCATAACCCACAAAAAATGTATAATCAAGTTTTTGTTCTAGAGAAAATATTTCTATTTCCTTGATTAAACAAAATTCATCAAAAGATTAGCAACACTTATGTTCAGAGATCCCTTTATAAATTAGAGTAGGGATTTTTTTCTTCTCCTTTAGGAGGGAAAATAAAAGATTATTAGCAGTCTCAACAAATGAAAACCCCATAGGAAACCAATCAACCTTTTTCACTCTAAAAAGATTTACAGTCATTCAAGTAATGAAGATAAATTTCAGAGTTGAGTATATTAGGCTTCTAAGATCATGGTCCCACTCTTAAGATAATACATTTTAGATATAGTATAAATTGGATGATAAGGTCTTAAGGTCAACTTAGGGTTATAATCAAATGGAAAATAGATGGATTTTATTTAACCTTTAGTTCAACCATGCATGCTTCTTCTTAATGATTTACATAAGTATATCATTCATACAGACAAATATAGATTAGGCATATCAAAATCAGAACCCATTGCCAGCAAGCCTGTTCAGTAATCCGATGGGGTAATTTTGACATCTAAGAAATATCCTCCCCAAGAAGAATGCCAAATTTCCCACGAGCCTGTTTAGTACCCCATTGGGTTTTCCTAGTCATACCACAGGCCAATACTCGCTACCAATAGAGTTGTTCAGTATCTCAGTGGGTTAGCCTTTTACACCCATTTTCCATCAAAGGCTCTTGTCCCAAACTTTACCCTTAAGATAAAATTTATATATTGTGTTCACATGGGTGAATGGGGAAGCATCTTTGAAAACCTTTTTACGGTATGTGATGGTATTGGGTTGGAAGATATTTTATATATTACCAATAAAAGATTCTTCGCATGAAAAATAGACTTATGTATTGAGATTTAGTCCAAAGACATATCATGGTCAAACTTACTTAATGTGTGGTGGATGAGTCCATGAGAGAATGACCTAAAGGTTCCTCTAGTCCTCAAGTTCATCTTCTCCATATAAGATTATAATAGTGTTCCCATGGGTAGAAACTTCATGCACTCTCCTGCTACTCTTTAATAAGGATGATCTACTGACCAACTTTGAGATTAGATTAGGTTGTACTATCTGCCTATGGGCCCCATAATATGGACTTTTAACTTTATGTAATCCCATGGTATAATTAAAGACAGGGCTATGAGTTACTGCTATGATAAATGATCTGAAATTTTGTATAAAGAAGGGAAAATAAATATCTGAAAGAACTAAAAATGATTGGTTATGTCAAGAGGTCTTGGATTTGATAATTGAACTCTTTTATTTTTAGTTTTTCATTATTAATAATTACCTAAACTATAAATTTCTTCAATGAAAATAGTTCAGAAAAATAGTAGAGGAAAACTAATAAAGGTCAGAGAACAGTCTTAAAAGAAAAACATTTTTTAAGGAATTAGTAGAAAAAAAGATTCAGTTGTTCCAAAATTGTTTTAGGTAATAAAGGATTAGAATAAAGGATATTTTTAACAAAACAACATAACCAAAAGAAATGTAATTACTTCCCTGAATAAGTCATGAAGATGATCTCCCAGTCCAATCGAAAACAAGATACCTGTAAAACTCCAACAAATCATCATAGCCTAATTTATTTAGAAAACATGGAAAAAAATCTAATTATCAACTTGAAAAACATATTGAAATTTTTGGGGCAACAAACTCCCTTAAGATTAGTTTCTCAGTCTGACAACTACAATAATTGAAAAAGACATAAAAAGTGATGCTGCACCAAACTAACAACTACATGAAACATTTATTTATTTATTTTCCTACCTTACCTAAGAAAAGACCCATTTTCAAGTATATGAATACTTCCAATGAAGCCATGTGTGTAACAGGATCATAAATATACTCACATTCAGGTTTATATAATATACTTTAATAAATACTCGAACGTGATGAACCAACAATTTTGAATAATATGATGTGAAGAGTTGTTGAAGAAGAGAGTTGTGGTGCAATCTGATAGTCGTCTGGAACCAATGTTCAATATAATCATTGTGTCCTTGGTTCACCTCTTCATTTAAACCATTGTGTGTATTATTTTCTTTAGCCTCCTTGATCTCAGGTTCTCATGCCTTCTCTTGATTAGATATGGTCCATGAGTCTTCGATCTCCTTGGTATATTGGTCAAATTGATCAATGAAGGTTTCTCGATCTTCTTATAGGCATGGCTCATAAGACTTCTTCTATGTCTTTTGGAGAAGTAGATAGGTTCCTGACTGCTGTCAAGATGTTCTCTTTTTGAGAAGAAGAGATCCTAGTTGTTTCTAGGATTTGAGAGTTCTTCCAAACTCATTATCATATTTGAATCCATCTTGTTGGTTGATGGGTCCTGTCTCACACATGGATTAGGGTTCTTACAACACCCAATTTTATTTATTTATTTTTAATCCTAAAGAAATGAAAAGGAAGCGAACTGAAAGAAAATGTAAGCAAACAAATAGAAGCGCCACCATGCTACTAGGACCATGGTGTCACCAAGTTATCTATTCACACAAATTATCTTCTCTTCTCATGTATATAAAAAAATGGCTAATGCTAATAAAACACAAATGATGACTACTCAAAGGAAGAGGACAACCTAAATTTGGAGCAACCTCACTAAAGTGGATGCGTGGGCTCTTCCCTCACGTCTTATTGTCTTCTCTCTACCCTTAGTTCATCCTTAAAATCACACCACACTTCCATGAAAATAAACACACTTGCATGAAAATGAACAATCAAGGCTTTGGAGAAATACAAGAAACTTACCTATGTTCTAATCCTTGACAATGACGCCAAAATGAGGGGATAAATATATATACTAATAATTACCACATTAAATTATCAACCGGGGCTCGTAAGCTTCAAGGTGGAGGCGCAGGAAATGTAGGATCAAAGCCTAGTCTAGCCTAATCTAATGTCGGTAAAACAATTTTCAAACCCACACTACAGGAAATTAACACTAAGGATTCATCACTAGGATGTAGGAATAACTTAGTGGTATAAAGGCCTATATCACAGTCTTTCATACTCAGGGTGATGTTTGTGTGATTAATCATGAGTAGCTTACTTAAGTTTTCTATCTTTTAATGATTATTTCCTATAGCGGATCCACACTTAAATGCAATAAAAGAAACAAGAAAACATAAATGAAGTTCATGATAGAAACTAACACCTTAGGAAGAATTCCAATGTGGGAGGGCCATATCTCACAAGTTAGACCTTTAATCTTTCCATTGGTGATTGAAGCTATGTGAAATTAAAGTGCAAGGAATCCAAAGGTACAGTAAAATAAAGCAATTTGAAAGAAAACTGTAGGAAATTTAATGAAAGCAATCTAAAATCAATCTTAAATGAAAGGCAATCAAACAAGGCTACAAATTAAATCTAAACTTGAAATCTTCCACAGTCATATGCATCAATCATGGAGAAGAAGGAGAAGGAATAAGTAAAGATAATATTGTAGAGATGTAAAGCAAAGAATTGAAATTCTTATGCGATAGAAAAGAAATACCAACTATGTCAAGAAAGATGAATGTTAGATAGGATAAGAAGAGATGAACATAGAATTTTCAATGTATACTGTAGAACTCAACAAAGAATAATCATAAAGAAGGGATGAATGCTTCTATAGTTGACTCAAAAGGATGAATGTACACAATCAAATAAAAATCTAGAAACATGGTTGAAGAAAATGAAATGGATTCTTGGTGACAATTATCTAACTTAGAGGATTTGCAATCAACCAAGCAAGGAAAGAAGATGAATGAAAATGAATAGATGTATAATGGGTGGTATGTGCTAATGTGCAAGTTCTGGGTGCAAAGAATGAAGAAAATAGAGGGGCAATATTCTCATAAACAAATGTAAATTCCCATGCATGGGTAATCAATCTGTAAGCACATCATGAAGGATGGTACACACTCTAAATTGTAAATAATAAGTGCAGTTATGAACCTATGTTTTTGTGTCTTCTATTCATAAATGAATTCAAATATCCAACTAAAGATCAAAACTTTGTTGTATGCATTTGACACAACTAGGAAGGGAAAAAACTATTTAATAATGCGAGAAGCAAATAGATGGAAAAGTAATCAAGCATGAATGGGCATAATTAAAGCAAGGCACAAAGAAGTGAATCGTTGGTCAAATAATCATTAAGCACATAAATAGAGCAACATGAAAACACATATATTAGAAGCTTGTGAATGGAGTATGATTGAGGCTAAAGGCATAATGATGATGCTTTGAGTGGAAGGGCATTAATTCGAGTTGTTCATGAAACCAATTGCAGAATCAAATTGTTGAATTGAAACACACAGTGCATGGAAATCAAATTAAATAAAATTCATAAACTAATTAGCAAAAGAAATAGCAATAGGGACATACCCGGATCAAGGGGCCCTACCCGACCTAGGAATTCTCCTAGAAGACTAATTCATATCGGAACTGGAATGATGAATCAAATCTTAGCCATGAATTGTTTTTGTTTATTAGAAATCAAAATATCTGATTACAACATTCTGCTCATCAATTTCATGTCTCTAATATGATGAATTTCTCCCAAATAAAAAATTTAAATAATAATAATGGCTCCTCCTCAGCCCTATGAGGCTCTTATTTATATATGAATTCCAAAGGGAAATGATAGAACCAAATCGCCCAAACTCATATTTTGGTTAAAACCAATTTTACAAATTTTAGAGCAAAATCACAAAAATATGGGTTTTATTCTAATTTGGGTAGATTCGAGTTAGGGATCCACCCATATCTTCCAAAATATTTTGCATTTTGAAAAAGTGCTCGTGTATTACTTGATTTTCCATATTCTAGACAAAAACAATTTTGTATAATTTCTGGATATGATGCCATCTACACAGAAATTGAGGCGCACGTTGGCAGTTTGAGATATTTGTTATTTTTTGCAGAATCATTCCCCCTGATTTGGAGGTCCACACATGTGATCTGGGTGAATAATTCTCAACTTAAACACATGTAGACGTCACTCTGGACAAAACCCATGTCCTTGATTTTCCTCTAGAAGCTTTCCAAAATTTCGAACTATATCTGGTACGAGATGGTTGTTGATGTTGGTAACGAGCACAACATTCTGGTATTGGATGGTTTCTGGAACATTCTTCAACCGAACGAGCTGAATTGTGAGTACCAGATGATATAGAGTGTGAGTACCAGATGACATGGAGTGTGGGTACTGGATGACATGGAGTGTGAGTACTAGATGACTGTGCAGGTACCAGATTACTGTAGAACCTTCTGGTACCGGATGACTTGGAGTGTGAGTACCAAATGATATGGAGTGTGAGTGCTGGATGACATGGAGTGTGGGTACCAGATGACTGTGCAGTTATCAGATGACTATGCAGGTATCAGATGACTGTAGAATCTTCTGATACTAGATGACTTGGAGTGTGAGTACCGGATGACCTCTAGTGCAGGTACCAGATGACTTCCAGTGCGAGAACATATTGTTTGGACACAAAAACATCAGATTAAACCATCATCAACAAAAATATTGTATAATCATCCTTTTAATCACTAAAAATATGGAAAATTATGTATTAACCACATAGGATGAATAACAAGAGATGATGGAGGTTTAAGGTGTAATTAGGGATATATTATGGACGAAATGCGTGGAGAAGGTGTAATGATGAGTTTATTTGTATGGCGGAAAATATGACAAAACTGGAGCCCAACAAACTGAAGTTGAAAAGTGGGTATCATCATATTAGGATTAGGGAAGGGGATGAATGGAAAACAACCTTTAAAACAAATGATGGATTTTATGAATGGTTGGTAATGCCTTTTGGACTTACCAGTGCCCTTAGCACTTTTACGAGGCCGATGAATGACGTACTCAAATAATTCATTGGTAAGTGTGTCATAGTTTATCTAGATGATATTCTGGTCTGCATTTAGTCTATGGAAGAACATTTGAGGCACCTACAATTGGCTTTAAATAAATTGCATCAAGAGAAGCTACTAATCAATCTGAAAAGTGCATTTTTTTTAAGACAAAGTTGGTGTATTTGGGTACTTTTGTGATATCAAGAGATGGATTGAAGATGGATCAAAATAAGGTGAAGGATATCATGAACTAGCCTACTCCAAGGATTATTTTTGAGGTAAGGAGTTTCCATGGCTTGGCAAATTTTTATCAAAAATTCATCGTAAATTTTAGTGGAAGATGTGCTCCAATTATTGAGACAATTAAAGGAAACAAACAACCATTTAAATGGACAGAGGAAGTTTATACAAGTTTTAAATTGTTAAAAAAGAAGATAACATAACAACCCATTTTGTCTTTTCCCGATTTTATTAAACTCTTTCAAGTTGAATATGATGTAAGTGGGACTGCAATAGGAGTTGTTCTAAGCCAAGAAAAGAAACCAATTTCTTATTTAGTGAAAATTTAAATGAGGCCAATCATAAATATTCTTCTTATGATAAGGAATTTTATGCCATCATACAAGCACTGAATAAATGGATGCATTACCTCATGCCTAAGGAATTTGTTCTTTACACTGATAATCATGCCTTGAAATATATAAGCAGTCAAACCAAATTGAATAAGAGGCATGTGAAGTGGATTGAATTCTTGCATAATTTTACTTTTGTTATTAAAACATAAGTGGACAATCAAATAAGGTGGTGGATGCATTAAGAAGGGTCATTTTAATCTTGCATGAGTTTCAAATAAATGTTTTGGAGTTTGATGAATTGAAATAAATGTATAAAGATGATGTAGATTTTAAATATGCATATGAAACGTGTGAAAATCCAGTAAGCAGAGACACGAGTCTGTGGTTGGATTGTCTGATACAAGAAGGATTATTGTTTAAAAGGAAACAAATTGTGCATTCCAAGATGTTCAATGAGAGAAAATTTGTTGGCAGAAAAACACAATGGTGGATTAGCAACACATTTTGGATAGGACAAGACATTTTCTCAACTAAGTTCATTTTATTTATAGCCTAGTATGCAAACTAATGTCAAGAAATTTGTTGAAAGATGCAGGGTTTGTCAACATGCAAAGGGAAGGAGGCATATTACTATAATATTGTATCATCCATTACTAATATCAAACAGACCATGAGATTATGTGAGTATGGAATTTGTGTTAGGATTTCCAAGAACTCAACAAGGTAATGATTATATTTATGTGGTTTTTGATAGTTTCTAAAAAATGGCACACTTTATAGCTTGTAAGAAAACCAATGATGCAACCCATATTACAAATTTGTTCTCTAAAGAAGTTGCCAGGTTGCATGGCTTGCGAAAAAGTATTGTTTCTGATAGAGACACAAATTTTTTGGGTCATTTTTGGATAACTTTATGGAAACATTTAGGAACCAATCTCAAATTTAGCTCAAAATACCACCCACAATCTGATGGAAAAACAGAGGTGATAAATAAGAGTTTGGGAAATATTCTAAGATGTATGGTAGGTGAACATCCCAAGCAGTGGGATCAGGTAATTGCACAAGATGAGTTTGCATATAATGATTCACCTAATAGGAGAATATGTTTGAGTCCATTTCAAATTTTATATGGAATGCATCCTAGAGGGATTTATGAATTAATAGATCTAGGAAAAAAAAGAAATTAAAAGTGTTGATGGTGAATATTTTGTAGTAAGTATGCAGGAATTGCAGGAAAGAGTTAAGTAGCAGCTACAAGACAACAACAAAAAGTACAAACAAATAGTATACTTGAAGAGAAGACAACTGGATTTTGAAGTTGGAGACTTGGTCATGACACACCTAAAAAAAAAGGTTTCGTAGAGGGGAGTATAACAAATTAAAACTTAAAAAGATTGAACCATATAAAGTGTTGAGGAAGTTTTCCTCAAACGATTATGAAATAAAACTTCCAAGTAACATTGGAATTTCTCCAATTTTTAATGTATAAGATTTGTACCCTTTCAAGGAAACAACAAACAGTTTGAGAGATGCACCTGACATTGACAACATTTAGACCATTGATTGGGAGAAAAAACTACCTACAACATAACAAAAATAGATTGAATCTATTTTGGATCAAAAGGTAGTAAAGAAGACAATAAGTAAAGAGTATTTCCAATACTTGATCAAGTGGAAAGAACAACCACTTGAGGATGCCATGTAGATGACAACAACACAAATTTATAAATATGGTACAAGTGTTGAAGAACTACTGCAACAAGCCCAAGAACAAGTCTTTTCTTCCCCGTGAGTCTAATGAAAGAGCATCTTTCCAAAATCAACTTAATATTTGACCTCTAGAAAGTCTTAGGAATGTGGTTTCCTCATTGTAATTGTTTTAATTATTTTCTTAAGTTGTAATAGTCCAGTATGTTTGAGAAGAATAAGGCATTATGCCATGGATTTAATAGTTATGTCTAAATTAGATAGGAGGTTGAAGAGTTCGATAATTTAGGATAGATATCTGCATCTGATCCTATCTTCTAGGATAAAAATCGGATCGTTGTGAGGTAATTAGAGTTTTAGTGTATTTTTGGTTAGATTGGATCATATTTTCCATAGTATGGATCAATCTGGTTCTTATTGTATATAAAAAAAACTCTGCTATGCATAGATAGAGTGCGTGAGATGTGATATGTGTGTAGAGTGAGCAATGTGATGGTTTGTAAAGGTTCAAGAGACTAGAGAAATTAATCGATCTCTATTGTTGTATATCCTCATTCCTTCTAATAAAAAATTATTAGAATTATGTGAGATTTTATGTGTGGGTAAGTAGACTTCGATGGGAAATTTTAATTAGTTCAATAAGCCTTGAGATCAAGCGTTTGATCATAATATTGGTTGAGTTTAATTGTTGCAGTGAATCCGGGTTCCAGATCGACCCATGATTATAAGTCCACAGTCTATAATATTGAAGAATTTCGCACTCTATGTTTTTGTTTACATCGAATGATCTAGATTTGATTTGGAGTGATCTTATCGAGATCGGACAAACGCACTACGTCAACATTTTGACCTTAGAGTACTTGATGGTGAATATTTTGCAGTAAGTATGCAGGAATTGCAGGAAAGAGTTAAGTAGCACCTACGGGACAACAAAAAAAGTACAAACAAAGAGTATACTTGAAGAGAAGACAATTGGATTTTGAAGTTGGGGACTTGGTCATGACACACCTAAAAAAAAAAGGTTTCCTAGAGGGGAGTATAACAAATTAAAACTTAAAAAGATTGAACCATGTAAAGTGTTGATGAAGTTTTCCTCAAATGATTATGAAATAAAACTTCCAAGTAACATTGGAATGTCTCCAATTTTTAATGTATAAGATTTGTACCCTTTCAAGGAAACAACAAACAGTTTGAGACATGCACCTGACATTGACAACATTTAGACCATTGATTGGGAGAAAAAACTACCTACAACACAACAAAAATAGATTAAATCTATTTTGGATCAAAAGGTAGTAAAGAAGACAATAGGTAAAGAGTATTTCCAATACTTGATAAGTGGAAAGAACAACCACTTGAGGATACCATGTGGATGACAACAACAAAAATTTATAAATATGGTACAAGTGTTGAAGAACTACTGCAACAAGCCCAAGAACAAGTCTTTTCTTCCCCATGAGTCTAATGAAAGAGCATCTTCCCAAAATCAACTTAATATTTGACCTCTAGAAAGTCTTAGGAATGTGGTTTCCTCATTGTAATTGTTTTAATTATTTTCTTAAGTTGTAATAGTCTAGTATGTTTGATAAGAATAAGGCATTATGCCACGGATTTAATAGTTATGTCTAAATTAAATAGGAGGTTGAAGAGTTCTATAATTTAGGATAGATATTTGCATCTGATCCTATCTTTTAGGATAAAAATCGGATCATTGTGAGGTAATTAGAGTTTTAATGTATTTTTGGTTAGATTGAATCATATTTTTCATAGTATGGATCAATCTGGTTCTTATTGTATATAAAAAAAACTCTGCTATGCACAGATAGAGTGTGTGAGATGTGATATGTGTGTAGAGTGAACAATGTGAGGGTTTGTGAAGGTTCAAGAGACTAGAAAAATTAATCGATCTCTTTATTGTTGTATATCCTCATTCCTTCTAATAAAAAATTATTAGAATTATGTGAGATTTTATGTGTGGGTAAGTAGACTTCGATGGGAACTTTTTATTAGTTCGAGAAGCCTTGAGATCAAGCGTTTGATCATAATATTGGCTGAGTTTAATTGTTGCAGTGAATCCGGGTTCCAGATCGACCCATGAATATAAGTCCACAGTATATAATATTGAAGAATTTCACACTTTATGTTTTTGTTTACATCGAATGATCTAGATTTGATTTGGAGTGATCTTCTCTAGATCGGACAAATGCACTACATCAGCATTTCGACCTTCGAGTACTATAGAATAGTTATAATATAGCAACAAACCTCCAAGACACTACTAACTATAGCGACATTGGATCGTTGGAAATTTATGATATGCATTGTGTAGTCAAGGTGGTGATGACCCAACCAAAAATAGAGTTACGATCAAGTTCTTATGAGACTAAATTCCAAGCAAAGTTTTTCATAACCGGATTGAAAATCTATATAAGGATTGTTCTAAGAGTTAATAATTGTGGTTAAATACTTTGTTTGTAAATCGTGTTCTTTTATTTTGTATGTAACATTTGATGCTGCAATGAAATGCAACCGGGTCTACCATTTGTATATGGACAATAATGAAATAAAGAAAAAAAAGAGAATTTCTTATGAGTTCTAATAAATGAAATTTGCTTAGAAATTTTGTGTATAAGTTTTGAATTTTATAACCAATTTGGATTGACATAAATCTTGGTGATAAAATGAGATCCATTAAATGTGAGATCAACCTAATGACTATTTACATATAACAACAATACCTTCAAGGCAAAATCTCTATGCATAAAAAACATAGAATTTGTCTTTTTAAGCTAAGTTTTCATCACCTAGCTATAGAAATAAGGACATGAAAAAATATAAACTAAGAAGAACATCTATACCTATTTTTCATAAAAGGATAAATTGAGAATGAAGTGCATGTGTATTTAATATATGAAGAAATACAAGAGATTTAAATGCTTAATTTTACATGAAGATTTGATTTGAGTAGCTTACACTTGTTAAGTTTCCCAACAAAACAGATATGCCCTTATATTAAAAATGTTTTGAAACACTACAAAATAAAATGAGTACATCATAAGTTCACACATCTTCAACTTAATAAAATCAAAGCTATAAATGTAAATATTTTTTTAATTCTTTATATGTTCACATAAATCCTAGAAAGTCTCTAGTAAACATAGAGATAAATAAATTATAAATTCTATTCTATTTATGCAAAATAAATAGAATATATTAAGTTAGGATTTTGTGAGCGGGGCTTTATGAAATCACATGGATGAAAGGTGTTGTATAACATTTAAGCATGTGGTATTTCTTGTTATTGCAACGCAATCAAGAACTAACCAAATGTAATGTCACATTCATTAAAGATTAATAAATTATCATGGCTACTATATGATTGTGTCATGAGTGTGCGTCCTTGAATTCTAAGTTTTGAAACAAGTTAAAGCATATCCTCAATACACTTCAAGTGGCCTCAAGGTTTTTGTTGATGTGAGAGCCACTATCCTAAAGTTTTCATAAAGGTATCCTAAAGTTTTCATATAGGTGAGTAAGTGGAATTTTTCATATAGGTGAGTAAGTGGAATTTTGTAAAGTATGAAAAGATGAGCATCAAGATAAACGGTGGTCACGAAGTAATTTTTAAGAGATTTGTTAATGAAACGTATTTGGGAGCATTGTGTAAATAATTTTGTGCCCAAGGCTAGTATCCCATATATATTGTAAGCAATTAATTTTAAATTAATTGGTTAATAATCTTTAATTTCACCATTTAAGAGATTTGTTAATGAAATGTATTTGGAAGCATTGTGTCCTATACATATTGTAAGCATTTTAAATTAAGTGGTGAGTAATCTTTAATTTCACCATTAGATTAGATATTGATTATGAGAATTTTCAAGGTATATATGATTTTAGTATATACAATGAATGAATTATCAAAGGGTGTTTTGCACTTATTATTATACCTGTCGATAGGCTGGTATATAGTGATGAGTTCGCTCTTGATTATATATTAATCCATGCGTTGACCAAATATTTGTATTGTTTTCCAATGTCACACCTTGGCAATGGATTTTTTTATTTATTTCAATTATTTAAAAAAAGTTTTGGCAAGATCCCATTGGCTGTTGAAACCAAACTCTTATTGCCGAGCCGACGGCGGTTCATAAATGAACCTTGCAAAGTCGGTCCGGGAATATTAATATTGGGGTATGTACGAAAGAATGAAGTGACCGAAAGAGACGCAGGAATTGGACGATGTACTATAAAACAGGGCTTTAAATTTTATTGAAGCGTAGGGTCCAAAAACTTCTCACCGCCATGGCGCCGCCACGACTGATACACTATTTATAACACTTTTCAGTGGTGGTGCAAGCATAACAACTCGGTCACATCTGGCTGCATTAACAAAGAGGGAGTAGGTTGTAGGAAGGATCATGGAGTTCACTTGGCATGAGTTTTCATGAATATATGAATATTAGAAACTAAAAATAAACTATGAATCTCGCTGATTTTTTTTTAAATTAAAAATAAATTATGAATCTCACTATTTTTTTTTCCAAGGAATCAAGAGAGTTGAATTCATAATCAACAACAATCATGAGAAACTTGGCTAGCAGACTTTAACTATTGACCCAAAAAAAATTAGTTATTGACAAAAAAAAAAAAAAAATTTAACTATTAACAAAAAAAAATACAATTATAAAAATTCATATCAAGCTCTACCATTAACCACCAAATTTGTTTTGTTCTATAAAACAAAATATGAATTCACCTACTAAACTACCATTTAACTATTTTAATTAAACAAAATGTTTAACTATTTTAATTAAATAAAAAAATAAAATTTGATCAAAATTTTAAAAATAGGTAAAAATTCAAAAATTAAATTACACCTTGTTGGTTATTTATCTTACTTTATTCTTATCAATTGTAGATACCATTAGCAATATATTATCTATACTATTTTTAAAACATTTTAATTTTTTACTATGCATTACTCTCTTGCATTGTTTTCATGTATTCAGACTTCGGCAAGTATTTGCTACTATGTAGCCTTGTTTATGTTTATATATGTGATTAATAAATTGGAAAGGAGGTAGAAATGAGTGTGGATTGACATTGACATGTTATTTCATATTTATCATGACATTATTTATGAATTTAAATATTGTTGTAAAATTTAAATTTATTATAATAATAAAGATATTTTATTTTCATATATAAAATACAATATTATTATATTATTTATGAAAAATATAAATCTTACACATGTAAATAAACAATAAATTATAATGATTGGAAGGAAACACTAAAAGCAACTCTTGATGAAACGATCCGCGGCTTGGAGGAGTTTAGAGGTTTCCTGGGCTGTGTTCAGATCATATTTGATAGCAATCTCGTTGAGATAGAAACTGTGACCAACATTCTCAGAAATAAGTACCTCCACATTATGTCCAGCGTT
>ML785548.1:342670-379814 GCA_009831015.1 Picea engelmannii
ACTTGTTTATGGTACAGGTTGATTACAGGTTGTTTGGCACAGGTTGGTGCATGGTTGATGCTCTTGTTTATGGTACAGATTGATATCTGTTGAGGATTGTTGCCTCATCTCAGTTGGTGCTGAGAATGCAAGCTAAGTCTTGCGTATAGAGTTGGTTCTCTTGTAGAGTTGTACTCTATTCAATTGTTACTGATAAACCCCAAGGATTGTAGTCTGTAATAAAAGAAAATTGTACATACATCTTGTGTTCTTTGTGTTCATTGTGGTGATGACTTGTTGATGATATATTGTTGATATGTTCTCACATCTAACTGGTTATAAATGACAACAATGGGTAATGAATAAATGTTGAATGCTAATTGATGAGTTTTTGTGCAAGAGGAAAGTTTTGGGAAAAAGAGCCCCACACTCATTCACCCCCCCTCTAAGTGTGGTAGGTGTGTCCAACAATTTGATGATGAATTTTCTCTTCTATTGAGAGAAATAAGACATACTACTTTGAGCTTGATGCAAGAGGAAACTATAGAGGTAGAGTCAAATGTTCTAGTAGAAAAAAGATTAAAGAAAAAATCTGACAGAGACAAAAAAAAAGAAAAGAAAGAGGATGTCCCATCTTCTTAAAATACAACAACATATGATCCAAAAATTGATGAAATGGATAAAATGTTTAAGACTCTAACATAATAATTGTCAATATTGAAATTGGAAGCAATGCATCCAAATAGACCTATTCAGGAGGGTGGGAAAAGAAACCCAAATCAATTCATAAAACCCCATAATGCTCCTTAGATCATGCAAAGAGAAAGAAGGAATCATGAATATCAAATAATATTTCCCCCTTTTCAGAATAATGCGGTTGAGGAGATGGAATAAGTGATGATATTGAAGAAAATTTTGCAGTTCTTTTTAATGAAATTGAGCTTCCTTCTAGTCACTTGACTCTTCCTTCTAGTCACTTGACTCAATAGGAATATAGAGTTTATTTTATATCAAATCAGTTTGGTGATGAAAAAGAGGAGGAAATTTTTCAGAATGAGCCTGAAAAGAGATGATTTAAGGCCTAGACAAATGATCCAACCAAACAGGGGCCAAGAAAAGATATCGGAAATAAATCAGATCAGCATCAACAACCCATCAAGGTTGGTGTTTCAGAGTTAAAGAAACAGAAAGACAATTGATTCCTTTTAATATGGAGCATGAGATAAGTAAAATTAAAATTCCAGTGCCTTTGGTGGAATTAATGAAGAATGGGTAATTTAAAAATTCTAATTTTAAGGTCTTTCAACCTCCTACACATGTTATCTCCTCATATATAGTGAATCTACAAGATGAAAATATTTCTATCACGATTGGTCCACATATTAAAGACAAATATGATTCTTCCCCACCTTTTTACATATCACTAAACATACATGATAAAATCCTACATAATTGTCACATGGATTCTGGAGCTTCACATAATGTTATGCCAAAGGTGGTTATGGATGAATTAGGTTTAGACATCACAAAATCATATCAAGATATTTGTTCTTTTGATTCTAAAAAATTCAAATGTTTAGGAGTTATCAAATATTTAGTTGGGACATTGTCTCAGCTTCCTATGAAGAGTGTTGTTATGGACATTGTAGTGGTTGGTATACCACCAAATTTTGTAATGTTGTTGTCTATATATTGGGCTAAAAAGGTGGGATGATCTCTGCAGATGGATCTGCCATACACAACCATTCTTATTTTTGGAGGAGAACAAAAAAGGTTATATAGAGAAATTTGAATTGCCTATATTGTTAGTGATCATGATAATCTAGGAAACCACCCCATATATGCAGATAAATATCAAATTGGTTCATCCATATTACATATCATTGATGATGCTCCAAAACCATCAAGTAATAAGATCATTGGTAAGCAAGGAAAGGGTATGGATAAATCACCTTGGAAATTGTTTTTTGATGGTTCATGCTCAAGAGAAGGATGTGGTGTTGGAATTGTTATTATTTATCCTTCTAAAGAGGTTTTATCTTTATCATAAAAACTTGAATTTGAGACTTCTAATAAAATTTCATAATATGAAGCTTTGTTGTTATAATTAAGAGTTGCAAAGAACATGGGGATTGACAAAATAACAATTTTTGGAGATTCAGAATTAATCGCTCATCAAGTCAAAAATATTTATCAGACAAAGTAGAAGAGACTAAAGAAATATAGGAATGAGGTATGGGATTTTGTTGAAAATTTATTTTTGTCTTTTGATATCACATTTTCCCAGAGAATCTTTAATCAGCGGGCATATTCGTTGGCATTGGCAGCTGGAAATTTCAGGACTCCTTTATGTTCCAATTTGAGATATGAAATTGAAGTGAAACACATACCTTCAATCCCAAATAACATCAAACAATGGCAAGTTTTCAATGATGACCATGAGTTGAAAACTTTTATAGAAACTATTGATGAATTTTATGCCATTTCTGTTGATCAAGAGAATGAAAACAATGAGGCAGAAAATTAGTCAGGAATTTATTTTCTGAATGAGGTAGGACATAAAATTTTGGAATTGAAGACTAACCACATTCCAAAGGGTATATTCCCATTGGAAAGACTCTTTGACAACAATGTTGTTTCCAAAAAAATCCAATTCAAAGTCAAGAAAAGGATGTTGTTGATTGTAATATTGGGACTGTTGCAAATACAAAGGTTATAAAATTGTCCAAATCACTGTCAGAAGAGAAGAGAAGAGAAGTAGGTATGTTGATCTTATGAAGGAGTTTGTTGACATTTTTGCATGGTCGTATGAATATATTAAGATCTTTTATACCCAAATTATTCACCACAAAATTCCTTTGAAATAAGGCACCAAACCTTTTATGAAAAAATTAAGGCAGTATAATCCTATGTTGTTTCCTATCATTGAAAAGGAATTGAAGAAATTGTTGGATTCTAATATCATAGTACCTTTCCTTAGATGTGGATTAACTTTAGTACCCACAAACAAGCATGGGATTTGGCAGGCAAGTGCTAACCACTAGCCACGTGGGCTCACCGTTATCACCCTCCCATGTGAACTAACTATATGCAACGCTTGAGGTTGAGGCCATTTAATGGCCTAGACTTTCCTCATATGTGTTGGTTAATGCTAAGTACTATGACAATAATGTCACCTAAAAGTTATTTTTTTCCACCTACAAGGGAGGGAAACAAACATTCCTACCCTGGGAAGCTCTGGCATCTTCTCTACCTAACCTGGTCTCGCTGATATGCCTCTCCTTGGTCATTTGGAAAGGATAATTCTCTTAAAGGTTTGGATCCTCCTTGCATTGTGGGAGTTTGTTCCATAGAGTTTGGTTCTCTCTGCGTAAGGTTGGTAGTTCAGGAAATTCATCATATGATTTGGCCTCCTAGTGCAACCATGCCTAGAAGAATGTGGGATACCCCTCAATGAGGAAGAGGAGGGTGTGGATGTGGATGCACTAGACCACAAGGCATGATGGCAAGGGGTTACAACTACTCTTTTCCAAGGAACCTGTGGCACATGCTTGATGACTGGGAGGAAGAGGTTGTCATTCAATAGCTCGCAGGAAAGAGAGCTCAGAATCGCATGAAACACTATTGGATAGTGAAAAATATGTTGGATTGGGTCTTAATGCACTCTCCTGGTGGATGGAATGAGGGAAAATAATCTCCTACCTCCTCCTCCTCCACTCACACTTCGGCTCCAAAGAGCCATTCCCAGGCACCAGTGCCCCCATTGCATCAGGACCCACAACAAGATATGACCCATCAACACAGGTAGTCTTTTGTTGGACTTGATAACTCCTCAGTCTACCAGAGGAAGAAGGTGGAGCATCAAGAAATGACAGGGCCCTCCTCTCTCCGCAAGTTGGTTCCCCTCCCCACCAAACAACCTATAGATAACTCTTTGGAATCAGTAGACTACTACTATCTAATCAAAGAGGAGAGGCCTGAAGATGCAACTTCCACTCTCCCTCCGAGGTAATTCATCCCCTTCAGTTTTTCTTTCATCCATTATGATTTAGTTTTTAGAAAATTTCATCTAGCATTTTTTTAGTCATTACTTTTCCTCTTCATCATGTCAAACGGGTCTCTTTTGAATCAGTTTTGTTCTTTTTTTATGTATGGTTTCCCACCCATGGGAAGGAAATTATCTTTAGACTTCATAGGCCTAGATTCCCTCTCAAGGGTAGGCTTGGACTTGTACTTTTTTCCTCCTTGGGACTGCTAAGAGGGAAGGCTCTTCATAGGCCACCCTGACATATTTTGTATGTATTTTTTCTTTATAATATTCAAAATCCTTGGAAATTACAAAAAAAAACGATCCTAGTACCTTTAAGGTATTCATAATGGGTGGATAATTTGGTTCTAGTCAAGAAGAAAAGTGGTGAGATAAGGTTATGTGTGTATTTCAGGAAATTGAGTTGGTGTTCACTAAAGGATAACTATAAATTACCAAAGATGGATCACATTCTACAAAAAGTGGTAGGTTCTCATAGGATTTCCATGCTTGATGAGTATTCTAGATATAATCAAGTAGTAATATTTGAGGAAGACGGAAATAAAACTGCTTTCACTACTCCATGGGGAACTTTCATGTATGAAAATATACCATTCAGTTTAATGAATGTGAGAGATACATTCCAGAGGGATATGGACATTGCATTCATTGGATAAAAGGATAAGTTCATGGTAATTTACCTTGATGACATCAATGTTTTCTCAAGGTATGATAAAGAACATACGAGGCACCTTAGATAGAAATTTTGTAAATGTAGAAGGTATGATATATCCTTAAATCCTAAAAAATATCATTTTTCTATGCATGAGGGAAAGATTTTAGGCCACATTGTATCTTCTTATGGGATTAAGATAGATCCTGAAAGAGTGAATATTATTCATAAAATTGATATTCCTAGAAACAAAAGGTCATACAATCATTCATAGGTAGAATCAACTTCTTGAGGAGATTCATACCTAATTTTTCCGAGATCATTAACCTTATGACAAACATGTTGAAAAGGGATGTTGGTATCAAATGGAATCATGAAGCTAATTCTTCTTTTGAAAGAATCAAACATGCTTTGATAGAAGCCCATGTTCTTATCAGCCCAGACTATTCTAAGGAGTTCTTTGTTTTCTATTTTTCCTCTGAATAAACTATTATTGTTGTATTGCTGCAGAAAAATGAAGATGGGTATGAACAACCTATTTCCTTTTTCAGTAAATCTCTTAGAGATGTAGAACTGAAATACAATATAATGGAAAAACATTCTTATAAGTTATGCCTTAATGAAGGCATTAATATATTCCAGAGTCTATATTCTGCATTTTAAAACAACTTCCTATGTTCTTCATACCATTATAAAGGATATGCTTGTGCAACCAGACAATGAAGGAAGAAGGGGTAAGTGGATGGAAAATCTCTTAGAATATGATGTAGAACTAAAACCTACTAAGTTGATCAAAGATCAGGGCCTGGAAAAATTGCTTATTGATTCAAATTGCAGAGCTCTTGGGTTGAACCATATTCTAAACCAGCCTGTAGTTCTAGCATCAAAAAATGGAGATGGAAATTTGCAAGTATGGGATAAGTATTACTCTTCATCTTGGTATAAGGATCCGGTCTATTTTTTTCATAATCTTCAATCCCCACAATATTTTAATAAATCTAAAACCAGATCTCTCAAAATAAAGGTTGTAAAATACTGCATCATAGACTGAGGTTTGTTTTGGAAGGATCTTGGTGGTATCTTATTGAAATGTATTGATGAATATGAATCAAATTTGATTATGACCGACCTCCATAAAGGTGTTTGTGGAGAACATCAGCATTGGAAAGACACAACATTCAAAATTTTAGAGTTGGGTACTACTAGACCACTCTATTTCCTGACGTGTTTGTTAGGATCAAAGTGTGTGAGCAGTGTCAAATGTTTGCTAGAAAATATAAATTTCTCTCTCTCCACTTAAAACACATCATAGAAAATGGTCCTTTTAAGCAATGGGGTCTAGAATTCATAAGAGAAATACATACACCTTCGAGTGGACAACATAGATGGATCCTTATAGCCATCGATTACTTCACAAAATGGATTAAGGCCATCCCGACTAGAAATGAAATCAATAAGGTAATTATAAATTTTCTAGAAGAAAATATATTTTCTATATTTGTTTGTCCTAGAAAATTGATCACAAATAATGCTCAGGAATTTAAGTCTTCTTCTATGATTTAATTATGTGAAAAATATAATGTTACTCTAGCACATTATACTCCTTAATATCCACGGGGTAATGGGTTGGTAGGCTCCTCAAACAAAAGTCTGATCAGAATTATCAAAAACTTGTTAGCAGAAAACAAAAGGGGATGGAATTCTAAACTGAAGCATGCCTTGTGGGAAGACAAGATTAGCACTAAAAATATATTGGTAGTTCTCCTTTTAAATTAATTTATGGAATAGATGTTATATTCCCAATCCAACTTGGTTTTCTTATGTTGAAATTGCTGTAAGATGAAGTGGAAGAACCTAATGATGTACAAAGAAAAATCTTTTAGATTATTGAGGTTCAACAAAAGAGGGAAATGATTCATGAAATTTCTCATATTTATCAGTGTTGGCACAAGGGTAGACCCAGGGTTCAACGCTACAACAATGCACCAACAAAACCCTAACTACCAACCCTTTCGGCAACACCTACGAATTCAATGTAGTCTCACCCGAGGTAGAGGCAGGGGTGGTTGCAAGACTCAGGTGTCTGTAACCTTAGTTGGGACATAGATATGTGATTATAACACTTAGCAATCACCTAACATAGATTATTCATCAATATTCAACCCTTATGATACTTCGCAGATAGCACAGAGCATTGCAGTATGTACTTAGATCTAAGATAATTTAACACTTAGTCACAACAAGATAGATTAGATTTGGCATATCAAGCACTAAGCATCTTACATACCAGATCTAACATTCATTCATATCTCAGAAGCACAAAGAATAAATAGATCTATCTAAACACATCAAAGCACTTAGCAAAGGAAGAGACAAACACATCAGGTCGAAGCACAGAGCACAACACACAGATTTATCGTGGTTCACCCCCGCCCAGGGGCTACATCCACAAAGTCTTCTTCTTTATTAGCTTCAGTTAATCAGGTTACAGCACAGAGCCATCCAAATCCCTCTTCCCATAGGACAAAAGATCTGCGCAGCTCGCTAGATCCTTCTTCCTTGCGTTACATCACTTAGCTTTCTATAGCAACCTCACAGTAACTTTCACTTAGCCTTGCAAGCTTCACACGGTTCACACAGAGAACTTATTCAACATCACATAGATGCACTACCAATTGCACTAAGAAATCATATCTACGCTTTCTTACATTGCCTATCTTTCTATTTATAAATTACAAAAGTGGGCCTAAGCATGGGTAAGCCCATGGGCCGACATCCCATTCCCATTACATTAACCCAAAACCCTAAAAGAGGCCCAAAGTGGGCCAATATCTCATGATCTCTGCTTCGCCTGGCACTCCATCTTTGACAGGCTATCAAAGTCCCAAAAATGGTCAAATATGACCAAGTGTTCCTCAAAATTTGGTCAAGGGCCAACAGGCCCCTAACACTCACCTGTGACTCATCCCAAGTCACTTAGGTCTGACCAATTCGGCTTTGAATTCCTCGATATTGGCTCGAGCTGCTTTGACCTGCTATCTTGCTAGTGCCTCTTGCTCGACAAACTCCTAAACAATCACTTCGTTGATAGGTCCTTCCACTTGTTGCTCGACTATAACAACTACTTGTTCTAGTAGTGTTCCTTGGCCTTCAATTTCTTCAAACAGTAGGTAGGCCGTCTCCTGGCTTGGCTGGAGTTTCTGGGTGACTTCCATCACTCTGTTTTGCATGGTAAGAATGAGTTGTTGGGTAGTGCGTTGTTCCTAGGATCTCTTCATTCTCTCGATGGGTGACAGGATCTTGAGTTGTGCCTGTACTTTATCTGCATGCTGCTTTGCTTCTTGGAGTTGGGACTCCAGTTTCTTCAACTCTGGGTCTTCAGATAGTTATTCATATATCTGCATGCTTCTGCTACTTAGTTGTTTACATTCTGCAACAAGTGTTTTAATCCTTTCAACTGCACTCTGAGAATTCAATTCTCGTTGGTCGTGCACTTATTGTGGAGTCTGTGGTATGGTCTGAAGCTCTAATTCCACAACCCTTTGTTGAAGTTGATGAATAACTTCAGCCAGCTTCATCACTTGGCACTCTATGGGCTCTTTGGCCTTCTTCTCTAAGCCGGTCATTAAGAAAAATTCTTTGTTGACTACTTCTTCAATTCCTATCTTCTTTGGGAGCAGTTGCTCTTTCTCTTTTTGGATCTTCGCTCTGTCTTCTTCAAATTTTGCTTGGAGAGCATTCTTCTCTTCTTGCATGGCTTGTCATTGTTCAATAATTTCCTCCTGTGCTTTATTTAGGGCCTGGGTGGTCTGCGCTTTTTCTTCCTGAGCATGTTGAAGGCGTACTTTGACTATATCAGCAATCTTGCGGAGTTGAATTGATTCATCTCCCACTTCTGTTGCTCCTTCTGGCAGAGATGCAGTAGATATTGCTCGGCTATACTGGAGTGCTTGATGTACTCCTTGGAGAATGATCTCAATTTGGCTATACATTTGTTCCTACTTCGCCTCCTACTTCTCTATGATTTCCTTTGAAGCATCATTGACCGCTGCAACAATGAAATCAAAATCATCCAACATGAGGGAAATTCACATCTTGGTTACAGGGGTTCTTGGTTTCTTTCTGGAGGAATATTTCAAAGGTGAGACCTTCCTTTTCTTCGATGAGTCTTCTTCGTCCCTAGGCGGTGGTACTTCGACTTTCCTTTATTCAGTTTCTGTACCGTCTTCATCGTCACCTTCTTCATCTGGTGTAATGGAATTCGTCCTTACAGATAGGTTGTCAACATCCTGGACTTCTTCAGTGTTCTTCATCGTCTTTGCTTTCTTTGTCTTATTGGGCCCAAGTATATCCTGTGTAGTTCTGGGGCTGTCGATGTCGAACATTTCTTCGGGGTCTGCTGAAACAAGGATGTCTACCAACCATTCCTTGGTTGTCTCTTCTAGGTCTTCCTGTGTCAGCTTATAATAGGACTGAAGTTCTTCCTGGTGCTCATCAGTGTGTGGGGTTAGGTATATAAAGTGGCAGTCCATGCTGAACTTTATCAGAGGTCAAAATCTCTTTAAAGTGTTCAGGGTTATGTGAGGTTCACTCCTTATGGTTTCTTTCAATCGGTTATAGTACATGTGGAAAATGGCATTCGAATGCCATTGCTTGCTCATGCCATTTGAGTACCATAATGTACTAAACTTCATGGTTAGTGGCTCAAAGGGGTCAAGGTTTGGGAAGATTGTGCCTTCCAGTAGCTCCCATGCAACAAAAGCGATCAGTATCAGTAGCCAGCTAAAATGGAATTCATGCCATTGATCCTTGGCTTCTTTGCAGTCAATGTCTAGTTGATTCACCAGGTACTTCACCCAGTTCATCTGTAGTCCCTCTGTGCACTTTCCTGTGAGGTCAACTACAAAGCCAAATACTTGTGTTGGTCGATTCTTGTATACCAACTTCCCTGCGATCAGTTGGCATGCGAGGTGCACTGCGCCACTTTCAATAGAAGCTACCTTGTAGCCTCACACACCTTTCTCAACATTGCCATAGGCTTCTTTGATCTTCTGTGCAAGAGAGCGTTTTGCGGTCTTTCCAATATAGTACTCATGGGGATCAAGGCCCTGCATGCTAAGCCCGATGATACTATTGATCAGCGTTGGGTCAAAAGTTATGTGATGATCTAACCACAGGTATCATCTGTGGTAACTTGCTAGCAGCAATTTTACACAAGAATTCACCGCCTGGTGTCTGTCGAAGTGCAGTATTTTCATAACGTTGAGCAAAGTAGACTGTGCGAGGTTCATCATCCATTGCTGAGGGATGAGCTTCAAATTCTTTCCCTTAGTTCTTTTCAAGTACTTATACGGGGCGAGCATGTTGTAAACTTTACGGTCCCCCAAGTTGAAGTCGCAAAAATTCAACGTTGTAACCTTGTCTTGATCTGCGTAGTAGGTGCATACTCCTTTCAGTAGATATGCAGTGACTAGGGTGTATTCAAAGTCTCTAGGGACACTATCCCTATTAATATCAATGCTCAAAGTGGGTATGTAAGTTGGTAGGATGGATGGCACTAACTTCGCGTTGGCTATGTCATCCTTATGCTTAGTTCTTCTCTCTATATCGGCTCGAGATGTTCCTGCTCGAGAAGTCGATGGGGAGGATTTCACTCCTCTTTTCGATGATGCTTGAACTTTGGTGGACATTCTTCTTTCCGACATGACTCTCTCAATCATTAAATTGAGAAGGACCTCTGTGACAGATTCCTCAAGTGCAGTGAGCTCGTCGAACATACGCACTCAAGAAAGTTAATCGGGGTCACGATGATCTCAAAATACTGCACTTGGGTTAACAATCTTCTTGCAATGATCACTATAGACAATCACTAGTTCTGCGGGCTTCGAATTTTCAGTTGGAAAAAGTGTTATTCGAGCACGGTGCGACGAGCTAAATAGGAAATTAATCAACGGTCTGCTTGCAACAGGTATGAATCTTCCATGAATGTTGATCCATCCATTATGGCATGGTCCAATGGTCTGGTGGTGATCCTTTAATGCTTTTCTGTCCATTCAGGGTGGAAATCGAACGAGTATATCGGTCCAATGGCTATATTGTTTCGCCACGGCGAGGTGTCATATGTTGTTGTTCTGATATCCTGGCGGAGCTCAATTCCTGTTATTTTTCCTTCTGCGAAATTTCTTCTAGAATATTCTGTAAAATTTTGATCTTGGCTCTCTTCTTACTTAGCTTCCTAGCCTTTTTCCCAGTGAGCTTCGTCTCAATCATCCTTTTTCCATTATGATTCTTATCTTCTCTCGACATAGTCACTTCACGATGTTGAGATTCTTTCTTCGGATCCAAGGGTAATACTCCTTCATCATATGGATTAGGTATTTCAGTCTTTTGTGATTCCTCTAATGCTCTTATATCTTCAACATCCAAGTCCCTGATGTTCAATAGCTTAGATTTGTTCTCTTGTTCTTCCATCAAGTAGGCGATCCTTTTAGTCATAAATTCCATGAGTTCTTGCTTCTTCTGTTCTAGGGCCTCCTTTTTTCTTTTCTCCGGATATGGTATTTTTCCATCCATATCTTGCCTAACAAAGCTGGAAATGGGGCATGGTCGTCAATAAATTTAATAACTTCGAATTATTCCTCTGTCGAAGCTCCATGGGTACTCATAGCTATCTGGGTAATCCTTCCACATAGGGTTACCGTTTTTCCTTTAAACAACCCTATTTTTCCTAGTGAAGGAACTATAGCAGGCCTTCCTAGGGTTTCCCAAGTACTTTCTGCCATAATGTTCATTTGTGTTCCCTCATCTAGAGCACAGTCAATGTCAAAGTCTCTTATTCTTACTTCGGTTTTCTCATTTTCTTTGAATATCTCTGACAAACTGGCATCTTTATGTTCATCCAGGGTTTCTTTCATTTTCAGTAACATAATATTTCATTCTTTCTGGGGTCCTTCTATAATCTTAGTCTCTTGATCTCCTTCAGAGTTTGCTTGCTCCATATTCATCTTTTCAAGTCTAGCAATCATTCTAGGGAAATCCAATACTTCATGGTCCATAGCCTTACAACAGAGGCAACTAGGGTTTCTCCCAGGGAATTCTTTAGCAAGATGTCCTAGTCTTCTGCAACTGTAACAAAGAGTTAATCCTCTCTTTCTCTTCAATGATCCCCAACTTTTCTTGTACTTCTTGCTAGGGCCATAATGTCTAGCCTGCAAAAATTTCTTTCTAGGATCCTACATCCATTGGTTAGTCCAAAAATTATTTCTATGCATAGGTATAGCATATCTTTCATTATTCTTATCAGATATATTCATATCAAACATTCTTTCATCTAACAATGCCCTAGTTTTCAATCTAGGACAAAATCTATCAATCATACCTAAATCCATACTTTAGAAACAAAAATTTTCACTTCTTTTACTTCTACAGGGCACAAAGCCTCCATATCTAAGAACTTTTAACTATTCTTACCTTTATTAGAGCACAGAGCTTACAGATCTTACTTCTTTTCTTCAGTATCAACCTCTTTTCTTGCAGATCTGACTTCTTTCCTTTAGATCTGTCCTTCCTTCTTCAACATAGAGATATTCAGATCAAGTGGATCACTGCACACTAGGGCATAGATCCACGCACAGAGATTTCACAATTTCAGGACAAATCTTTGCACAAATCTTCTTCTGCTCAGTTCCCAACAATCACAGTTTTAGGTCTCAGCAACAGAACAATTTGTTGGCACAGGGGCAGACCCAAGGTTCAACGCTACAACAACGCAACAACAAAACCCTAACTACTGGCCCTTTCGGCAACACCTGCGAAGCAGATGAAGTCTCACCCGAGGTAGAGGCAGGGGTAGTTGCAAGACTCAAGTGTCTGCAACCTTATCTATGACACAGATCTGTGATTATAACACTTAGCAATCACCTAGCATAGATTATTCATCAATATTCAACCCTTATGATACTTCGCAGATAGCACAGAGCATCGCAGTATGTACTTAGATCTAAAATAATTCAGCACTTAGTCACAACAAGATATATTAGATTCGGCAGATCAAGCACTAAGCATCTTACGTACCAGATCTAGCATTCATTCATATCTCAGAAGCACAAAGCATAAATAGATTTATCTAAACACATCAAAGCACTTAGCAAAGGAAGAGAAAAAAAATCAGGTCGAGGCACAGAGCACAACACATAGATTTAACGTGGTTCACCCCCACCCTAGGGCTACGTCCACAAAGTCTTCTTCTTTATTAGCTTCAATTAATCAGGTTACAACACAGAGCCATCCAAATCCCTCTTCGCATAGGACAGAAGATCTGTGCAACTCTCTAGATCCTTCTTCCTTGCGTTACAACACTTAGCTTTCTATAGCAACCTCACAGTAACTTGCACTTAGCCTTGCAAGCCTTACACAGTTCACATAGAGCACTTATTCAACATCACATAGATGCACTACCAATTTCACTAAGCAATCATATCTACGCTTTCTTACATTGCCTATATTTCTATTTATAGATTACAAAAGTGGGCCTAAGCGTGGGTAAACCCACGAGCCAACATCCCTTTCCCATTACATTAACCCAAAACCCTTAAACATTCCCAAAGTGGGCCGAGATCTCGTGATCTCTGCTTCACCTGGTGCTCCATCTTTGACAGGTTGTCGAAGTCCCAAAAACGATCAAATATGACCAAGTGTTCCTCAAAACTTGGTCAAGGGCCAACAATCAGAGAAAGGTTAAAGCATCATTTGATAAGAAAACTAAAAAGGATAGTTTTCAAATAGGGGACCTAGTTCTAAGATGGGATTCCATAAGTGAAGATAAACAAAAGCATGGTAAGTTTGAAAAGTTGTGGTTTGGTCTGTTAAAAGTGGAAAGACTGATGAACAACAATACTTTTTTTTTGCAGAGCTTAGATGATGATGAGTTAGTTGGGGGCCCAATCAATGGGCATTTTCTGAAACACTTTTTCATCTAATAAGTCAAGATTATTTTAGGTTGTATGTATTGGATTTTAGTTTGGTTTGACATAAAGTAGACTAAATGAGACTACATATCTCAATGGAATCTACTTGGATAAAGTTAGTTTGGTTTTTAGACTGTGTGTCTAGATATTTGGTTGATGATTTGATGATATCTTAGTGATTTTATTCAAAAATATGAGAAGGACAGTTGCAATGCAAGCATATTTAAAGAGATAGTGAAAATATGGGAAAATGAAGGCACAAATTATGCAGTTCTTGATGTCTCACAAGGAGAACATCATCCCCAGATGGAGTCAATGTTAGTACCAAAGCCTACATAATTTCTCTTTCACCCCTATGCCTAGCCTACTCTTCCATAAGCCTTCCTTAAAGTTAATATTTCCTTTATATACTTTATACTTCATGTGTTATGTTCACATTTTGGTTTTATTGCCCTTGATTTGATTTTATTTGATTCTGTTCTTCCTTAAGATATGATTAAAGTGTTAGAAAAACAGGATCGTGGAGCAGTAAAATAAAACAAATGCGGAAATAAAACAAAAAAGATACACAATACAATAGAGAAACAGATATACCTGGTTCACCCAGTGTGGGCTACATCCACGAGAGATATTTCCAAGTTCTTCCTTTATTATTATCCAACAAATGAAGGGATACAACCTACAACAAACCCACTGTAACTTCCTCTTCTTTCTCTCACAATATCCTATCTCAGAATACAATATTGGCAATGATCCATAGCCGCAACACATTTCCATCATAAAAGAGGGTTGTCTTCTAGGGAAAAAAAACTTAACATAACTTCTACCATCATATTTGTGACCTTATAATTCACGGTCCATATTTACAATGAAATTACAATATACATTTACAAGGAAATTTTTCCTTTGGGGGCCTGCTTTCCCCTGGACCCTGCAAAGGGGGTAGCCCCCCTCTCCACTCCCCCACGTGGAAGAGTGTACATTCTTCGGGGGTGAAAGTCTTCATGGGGTATAAACACATATGAAAACAAAGACCTCTAAATCAGGAAGATAATCAAGCTCCACAACCAACAATATCCCACTTGGAGACTAATCTCAACAACTCCACCATTGTTATATATGTTGGACTATGATCCTTCTTGGACCTGGAAAATTTCTCATCTTCATCTTCATTCTTGAAGACCAACTAAAACTAAGAAAGAACTCAGTTTATCCCTGGTTACTCCCTTTGTTAACATGTCTACAGGATTCTAGCTAGTGTGTATCTTTTCCAACTTGAAATTTCCATCTTCCAAGACGGATCATATGAAATCATACATGAGTTTTATATGCTTATTCTTTGAATGGAAGGTTGATTTTTTTACAAGATGAATGGCACTCTCATTGTCACAGTACAACCTGTTATTTTCCTACATCATTCCCAATTCCTCCATAAACCTATGTAACCAAATCATTTCTTTACTATCCTTTATATCAGCAACATACTCTGCCTCTGTTGTTGAAAGCGCAACAACCTTTTGCAATTTCAAAATCCAACTTATTGTTATTCCACCTACAACAAAAACATACCATGTGGTGCTCCTCCTGCTATATTTTTCACCTGTCATATCTGAATCAACATATCCCTGTATAACAATGTTTGAACCTCCAAAACATAATGCATGAGTAGAAGTTCCTCTCCAATACCTGAGAATGCACTTTACTTCCTCCCAATGTTCTTTACCTGGATTATTCATATGCCTACTCACAACTCCCACTGCATGTGCAATATCTGGTCATGTGCAAACCATTGCATACATCAAGATGCCAACTGCTAATGAATAAGGGACCTTGTACATGTATTCTATCTCTTCATGTGTCTTGGGACACATTTCCTTATTTAATTTGAAATGGTTGGCCAAAGGTGTACTAACTGGTTTTTCATTATGCATTCTAAACCTCTCCAACACCTTCTCTATGTACTCACCCTAAGACAATGTCAATTTGCGATTTTTCTTGTCTCTTTTTATTCTCATACCAAGGATTTTCTTTGTAGGACCTAAATCCTTCGTTGAAAATGAATTAGCTAATTTTTTCTTGAGAACATTTATATCCTGCATATTAGACCCTGAAACAAGTATGTCATCTACATACAATAGCAAGATAATATAGCTTCCATTTTCTATCTTTTTAAAATAAACACAGTGATCAGAATGACATCTACTATAACCCTATTCTGTCATAAACCTGTCAAACTTCAAATACCACTTCCTTGGAGGTTTCTTTAGGCCATACAAGCTCTTCTCCAATCCGCATACCAAATTCTCCTTCTCGTCAAGATGCCAACTGTTGATGAATAAGGGACCCTGGACATGTATTCTATCTCCTCCTGTGTCTTGGAACACATTCCCTTAGATAATTTGAAATGGATGGCCAAAGGTGTAATAACTGGTTTTGTATTTTTCATTCTAAACCTCTCCAACACCTTCTCTATGTACTCACCCTGAGACAATGTCAATTTGCGATTTTTCCTGTCTCTTGTTATTCTCATACCAAGGATTTTCTTTGCAGCACCCAAATCCTTCATTGAAAATGAATTAGATAATTTCTTATTGAGCACATTTATATCCTACATATTATACCATGCAACAAGCATGTCATCTACATACAATAGAAATATAATATAGCTTCCATTTTCTAGCTTTTTAAAATAAACACAGTGATCAGAATGACATCTACTATAACCTTGTTCTGCCATAAACCTGTCAAACTTAAAATACCACTGCCTTGGAGCTTTCTTTAGGCCATACAATATTTTCTTCAACATTCATACCAAATTATCCTTCCCTTTGACTTCATACCCCTGTGGTTGTTGCATATAAATCTCTTCCTCCAAATCCCCATGGAGAAAAGTTGTTTTTACATCTAATTGTTCAAGCTGCAAATCTTCTACTACCACAAGACTTAAAATATTCCCAATTGAAGTCATTTTAACAATAGGAGAAAATATTTCATAAAAATCTATACCTTTCTTTTGTGCAAACCCCTTTACAACAAGTCTATCCTTGTACCACTTTTTGCCTCCATCTTATTCCTTCAAGTTGTAAACCCATTTATTTTGTAATGATCTTTTTCCTACAAGAAACTAAACCAGATCCAGAGTCTAGTTATTTAAGAGGGAATCCATTTCCTCTTTCATTCCTTTCTCCCACTTCTTTTTGGTGTCTACCCACATTGCCTCTTCATAACATTTTGGTTCACCAGAATCATTCAACAATAAATAATACAATGAAGGAGAGTATCGTTCAGGGGGTCTACTTAACCTGGTAGATCTTCTAACAACACTTGTAGGAGTTTGAGGTACATGTTGATCATGTTGTTGTACATTTTGATTTTCTGGTACCTTTGGAGTTTCTTTTCCAGTGATCTCATCAATCAATGTGTATTCTAGTTTTTCTTTTTCTTGTTTCTTTCCCTGCAACCAATATTTGTACATGAACTTCTCATTGAATATGACATCTCTACTCCTAATGATTTTGTTATTTTCATAATCCCATAAGCGATAACCAAAATCATTAACACTGAATCCAATAAAGGTACACTTCTTGGATTTTGCCTCAAGATTTTTTATTTTTTCTTTATCAATATGGACAACTGATTCACAACCAAAAGTCTTCAAAAAAGAATAGTTTACCTTTTTACCTGTCCATGCCTCCTCTGGAATTATACCATCCAAAGAGATTGAAGGTCCTCTATTTATTAAGTAAACAATGGTATCTACAACATATACCCATAACTGTAAGAGTAAACTGACATGTAATCTCATACTCCTTGCACGCTCCATGATTGTCCTATTCATCCTTTCTGACACACCATTTTCCTATGGTGTTCCTAGAACTGTCTTCTCTCTATGAATCCCGTGGTATGAATAGTAATCATCAAACTCCTTGATGCAATATTCACCTCCTTGTCTGATTTGAGACACTTCAACCTTCTTCATGTCTCGTTCTCAACCAAAGCTTTCCATTTCTTAAAAGTATCAAAAACATCAGATTTTTGTCGAATGCAATAAACCCAAGTTTTTCTAGTTGCATCATCAATAAAAGTAACATAATAACGGGAGCCACCAAGAGATGATACTTGAGATGGTTCCCATACATTTGTATGCACAAGATCTAACCTTTCACTCTTCTTTTCTTTTCTGACTCTGAGAAATATGACTCTCTTTTGTTTTCCATAAACACAATGCTCACAGAAATCCAAATCAATTTGTTTAAGATCCGGAAACAAATTTATTTTTTGAAGTATCTGCATCCCCTTCTCACTCATGTGTCCAAGACTATGATTCCATAGTGCGGTATCCACTCCTATAGAAGCTAAAGAGATAGAAGATTTAGTATTACCAGTACATAAATACAATGTACCTACCTTCTCTCCTTGTGCTATCACCAATGATGCTTTGGTGACCTTCCACATCTTATCTGTAAACATGGATATACAACCTTCAATTAACAATTGCCCTGTTGAAATTAGTTTTTTCCTTAGATTTGGAACATGTCTTACCTCTTTCAAAAACCATTGGTTTCCATTTCTTTGTTTTATTTTTACCTTTCCCATTCCAACAATTTTGCATCGTGAATCATCATCGAAATGAACCTGTCCAAAATCACCTTGAACATAATCTAGAAAATGTTTCCTATGGGGTGTGTCATGAAAAGAAGACCTTGAATATACTACCCAAGACTCATAAATATTATCTACATAAAGAATCAAAGCATCATGTAACACATCACCTGTTACATTTTCTTCCTGATTTTTCTCCTGTTGTCCATATATTTGTTTCTTTGGACCTCTGAAGTATTTCTTTAGATGTCCTTTCTTCCCACAATTCCAGCACTCTATCTTTCCAAATTTGGATTTGGATATTCCCTTCCTAGAATTTTTGTGGTTCCCTAAGCCCTTTCCTCTATCCTTTTGTCTTCCCCTTTTCTCCATGTTTAATGCATTACCTGATGTCTCACATGTGATTTTTCGTCGCATTTCCTCACTAAGGATAACACCAACAACATCATCAGTTTTTAAAGTGTTTGAACTATAGACAGAGTTACTTATATCCATGACCAAGCCATTCCAACTTTCTGGCAATGAGCACAAGATTAGAAGAGCCCTGACCGCATCATCAAAGTCCACTTTTACAAAACTTAGTTGATTAGTAACTGTATTAAATTCATTTAAATGATCTGCAACAGATCCACCTTCTGACATCTTCATATTAAAGAATCTCTTCATTATAAATACCTTATTAGACACCAAGGGTTTTTCATATAGTTTAGCCAATGTATCCATTAGATCCTTCATTGTATTTTCTTTCAAAATATTGAAATCCACCAATTTTCCAGGATCAGTCGTATCGTTCCTAGTTCTTTTTTATCAAGAACCTCCCATTCTTCATCCTTTATGGTCGTCGACTTCTTTTCTATTCCACCCAATGGTAGGAATAGATCCTTCTAATATAAATAATACTCCATCTGCATCTTCCAGAACTGATAGTTTTGGTCATTAAAATTCTCGACCTTGAACTTTCCATATTCCACCATGGCTCCCACTCGAACCAGGAACCCTCTTTTCCTGAAGTTACCTTTTTCTTTGATACCATTTGTTAGAAAAACAGGATCGCGGAGAAATAAAATAAAACAAATGAGGGAATAAAACAAAAAAAAAGAGGGTTCATGGTTCGAGTGGGAGCAATGGTGGAATAATACAATCAATCTCTCACAGAAGATCACCAAAACCCTAATTTTAGTAGGGAAATCCCTAGTACATGGCTCAAGGAGGAATGGGAAAATGCTTTACATGTGGTTCAAAAATACATAACGTGTGAAGGTAGGCTCTCAACCATTCATATTTATCACATGAGATACATTTTGCATCTGAATGGAGACAAAAAGATGAACTTACCTTATTTTTTACTGAAGAGTCTGGTTAATATGTCAAACAAAGTACAAACACATCCAAATATTGCTCAATACAGTATTTTTCACTAAGGAGTTATCAAAGTTCTAGTGATGCAAGAGTTAAACAGAACGCATCTATCTTGTGAACAATTTATATCTTTATTAGGGATTGAGGACTGGGAGAAGAAAACTCATAAAATAACCTAGGATAAGGAGCATCCCAAGGATTCAAAGAAAGCTAGCATCTCATCAAATAAATCTTTAACTGCATAAATAAGAGCTCCATCTATAACCGGAGAAACTAGTTCAAGCAGAAAGAAATTATCCTTGCAAAAGGAAAACACCTTGGGATAGGAATTGACACATGTCATTAAAAAATAGAGTGTCCCTGAAATTAAACAGATTTATACTAGAAAAAGAATCAAAAGAACTGCAGAAGAGTCAAATTTACCTCGTTATAGAGATATAATTGAGCCTGTGGAAGAAATCACATTCATGGAAGTTGAGAAAACCTTGGACCCAAAGAAAAGAAAGATTAAAAAGAAAAATTCTCAACATAAAGATAAAGGAAAGAATCCCATGGGAACATCAAAGAGACTTAGAACTCGGCCCACAAACAAGTTCAGGATAAATGAAAAGGCCTTATTTTCCCCTTCATTGAAAACAGAGAAACCGATTGTTATTTAAGATGACATCTCCAAGGGTACTCCAAGTGATATAGATAGTAAAGCAACTACCAAGAGGACACTTAAGGATCTACCCATGAATAAAACTACCAAAAGGAAAAGGATGATTCTTGTAGTTAAAGGTCCAAAACAAAATTTTGAAGAAAGGTAGAGACATAGCCTAAATCCTTTGATGCCTGAGTTGCAATAACCCAGTATTGAGAATACGTTATCATTATCACTTGTTCTTGCAGAAGAAGACATAGTGCCTTGTACAGAGGTTGACAAGCTCAAAAGAATTCCCATAAGGAACAAGTTGTCCTTTGATCTAAACATACCATCTTTTGAGGAAAATCCATGGGAAGAAGGGGTAGAAATAGAAGAAATTTCATCAAGGAAAAATATTGGTAAAAGAATAAAAATCATAAAATGTGTTAAGAAATATAATAAGAAAATTAGAAAGAAAAACTCCAAGTTGTAGAAGAGAATGACTAGACTCGTAGAAAAACATAAAAAGCTTAGTGACTTTGCTTAGAAATTAAGGAAGAGGAACAAGAAGTTGTATTGGACCACCAAATTACTTAAGACCAAATGGCTTCAGGAAAAGACCAGACATCAAAATCATGTTCAATCGTGAAGAAAGTCTCATAGTTTTGCAAAAGGTGAATCTTTTACCAATTTTGACTCATGATGAAAAAAAACAATGGTTTTTTGTAGCGCCTCTGTTTTGAATATGGTTAAGGCACAATAAGAACTTGAAAGCTCATTATGTGAATAGGTTGAAGAATAAGAATTACAAATACCAAATCAAGATGGATATTGAGAGGTTCCACTTTCCCATATATTTTTCTTCAATATATTATTTTGGATCACATTTAGTTGGGATCATATAATACCTTTTTTTTCAGTCAAAGATATGGTCCTGAAATGGAGGATCTCTGCCTAGGATCATGGGGTTGTTATTTTCTCAAATTTGATGTAATTCAATCATAGAGTTTATTTTAAAGTTGAGTATATCAATATGTAATCATAACTGAACCTATATTATGGGATCTAGGATCTACATTATGAGGAATATCTATTTATAAAAGGGAAGAAGAAAGAGAGAGCAAAGGCTCGGATTTTGGGATTGGAAAGGAAAGCGTATATCTGGAAATTACAAAGTCTTTATTATATGCAATGTTTTATAATCAAGAAATTTAACATCCTTATGGTTAGACTGTCCTGTTATGTTTTCATCTTTGTCTGTCTTATTTAAGTGTAATCGAAATATATGCAAATCATTTGTTTCTCTTTGTTTCATGTATAATTCCAGTGAGTTATTTAATGATACATTACCTAGTTCAAATATTTGAATTTAAAGATTTATTTCGAGTTTCAAGATATCTTTCTTAACTTGAATTTATATTTCATATAAGTCAACAAATTGTTAACTTATATTATTTTCTCATTCTTCTGTACTTTTAATTATATTTGTCTAGTCTTTTAGTATGAATACTCTTCACTAAGTGAAATGTTGCTCATTATTTAATTGAAAGAGTGTCAACATTTTAAGGATTTCCATCCTAATCCTACTCCCTAATCCATAAACCCAATCTTGACCTACAAGTTTAAAACATTCCAATAACTAAGGTTCCCTAGCTCTTGTGCCATAGCATTCTGGTGCAGACTTTAGGGATAATATCTACAAACTTTACCTTCATGAAATACATCACTCACTTCCAAATTTTTCCCTCTCATGGCATATCACAAAAAAAAAAAATCATGCATGGACCAAAAGTTTACAAGGGTGTGACGTGTCACACACAAAAAAAATTGTTGCGATACACTTGTTCCAAAGACATATCACACCCATTTTTTTCTTAAGTGCAATACGCAATGCTCGAAAGACATGTTGCACCCAAAATTGTTTAAGTGCGATACACAAGGTTTAAAAAAAATACAAAAGGTTTAAATAAATTTTGGTGTGATACACATGAGGGGCACAAAAGGACATGTTTCATATGATGATCACACCCAAAAAATTATTTCATATGATACACTCCAAAATTATTGTGAGATATGTGGGATTCTTTGTTATTTTCTTAGGTCGATTCAAGATAGATGTTGTATTGCACCAAAAATGACTTTACTCAAGACATAGAACGTATCACACCAAAAATGATTTTACTCATGACACAACACGTATCACACAAAAACAAATTTTAGTTGTGACATATCACACTGTGCCAAACTTTACTTTTGTGTGATACAACACACTTCCTCAAACATTCATGTTTCATAACATATTACATATATCTATAGTTTACTTTCATTCGATACATTGCACTTCCTAAAAAAATTCTTTGTTGAGACATATCGCATTGCTCCAAAGTTTATTTCTATACTACACATTGCACTTCCCAAAGTTTTCCCTCTCCCAGCATATTGCAAAGAAAACTTCATGTGTGAGACATATTGCATGGACGCAAATTTTGGAGGGGTGAAACATGTCACACAAAAAAAATGTTTTGTTGTGATACATATTTTCCAAAGACATATCACACCCAAACTTGATTTAAGTGTGATGCATAATTCTCCAAAGAGATGTCACACCCAAAATTGTTTTAACTGCAATGCTTAAGATTTAAAAAAATGCATGTCACACTCTAAAAAACTTTTTGTGTGATACAATGAGGGACACACAAGGTGATGCAAGGATTTTCCCAGTGTCATAACTTTTGAATTGGTTATTTGTTTGGGATGAAAGTTTACAAGGAGTTGTGTCTCAAAGAGTTCATTTCCATGCCGATCTGATCCTTTTGATTGGACATCATTTCGACACTTTTTCGAGGCCAAATTCCTTCATATAAGGCCTCGGATGGGGGTTTTAGTGTTTTTATGAGAATTTTTAATTTTTTAATTATAAGTTATCTCTTAGTTTATGAACTTAATCAGAAACGTGAGTTGACAAATAGTGTCAATCTAGTTATCTCTTCGTTATTGGTCAGTTTTAGAGTCATGTGATAATTTCCTAAAATTAGTTGTTTTTCTAAAATTAGTTTTTTTCAAAAATATCATATAGTAGTTATAAGGGGTTGAACTTTCATTGTAATAGTCAGGATGGAGAAGGAATAAAAGAGAGTTATTATCCATTCTCATCTGTTTGCATGGTTTTTAGATCTTGTGAATGAATCAAAGTTTATTGGTTACATCATATGGTATCAGAGCAGGAATATGGTTGGGAGAGGAAGAGGAAGATTAGGGTATCTTGTGCATATGCACAGAGATATGCAAAATATCCAAATGTAAGAAGAATATCTTACAAACATGTTGGCTAGTCATAAAATAATACGAAGAGAAGTGTTTGATGAGGTGGCAACCTGAGGAGATGTATATCAACATATAGAATATGAAGAAGAACAATTAAAGTGCATGAATTTTAAAGAAAGGATGCTCAGGGCTCTAGAAGGGAGAAATGATAGGATCAAGATGGAAGTTTCAGAATATGCAGGGAATCTTAAACCAGAGGAGTTAATAGATTAGCTTAATTCCATGGAATTTTTTTTTGAATGGCATCTTATGCCAGAGGAAAACAATGAGAATGATCCAGGTGGATATCGGTGGCCAGTGGCCACCCACCTATTCCAACTGGCTCAAAAACATCTTCTGGCAATTTACTATTTTTAGTAATTTTTCGGTTCCTAAATTTTTGGGGCCATTTTAAGGGCCTAAATGAAGTTTTTTGGGGGATCAAGACTTTCAATGAAGCCTCAGGCTTTCATTGAGACCCCAAAATGAATATCCTCGACGATACCTTTCCAATGAGCTATCGTGCACCCCAAACGGAGATCATATGCCAAAGTTACGCCCCCAGGAAGTTGATACACCAAACTACTGAAAACGGGGTCCACAAAATTGTTGGTTTTTCATCTTTCGGGGTTAGGGTTTTGGATTTTATTTATGTTAAAAAGGAATTTAGAGCCTCATTTTAATCCATATTCTTGTGAATGCAAGTATCTATCACATCTCTTCTCAGAGATAAGATGCCACCATTCTAGTGAGTCATTCACTGTGTATTTCTACATTTTTGTACATTTCACTCATTAATAAAAAAATGTGTATTATTGTATCTCTGTGTTTCTTGTTGTATATATGAAATATTTATGTTATATTATTGGATATCTGAGGTATCTATGTACATTTATTTATCATATCTCTACTCTCATTTCATGTTGAAAATAATATGGATCAGCAGTATCAGAGTAGGCTGCTCTTGATCATTTTTTTCAGTGCATGTCCCCGAGGAGGTCTGAGTATATAAATCTGGGTCTCTAGCTTGTCTCTCTTGAGTAAAATCTCTCTCGCACACCCAATAAAATCTCCATGATGGAAGAAAAGAAAAATGACAGAGCGGATGGTTCTATTCATCTGTTTCTTAAGCAAGCTCTCACGCGACAAAGGGATGAAATGATAGAGAATTTTTCCCACATACTTCAACGCATGTCGATAAAAGAAGGCACATGTTCATCAAGCGACCACTTTGGAAGAACCTCCCCTCTCAAGGTACAAGTCAATTTTGATATTCTCTTATTTGAAGGCCAGATAGATGTGTATGCCCTAGAAAAATGGTTAAATCTGCTAGAAGGTTATTTCTTTGTTCATAATTTTTTCGATAGGGAAAAGATCACCTTCTCACTCCTTAAGGCTCTCCCCCGTGTCAAAAATTGGTGGGAAACTTACTGGGAGAAATGCTCCAGAAAAGAGTCAGGAATATATGAGGTCGAGACCACCTAGGATTTTTTTGTGGATGTGGTCAAGGAACAATATTTCCCTATTGGAAATTATGACAACCAGTACATGAGATGGACCACACTGTGGCAAGAGAGGGGCCAAGTAGTGTTGGATTTCACCAATACCTTCCATACCTTGCGCACCAATCTGGGTATTAAATACTCTGAGTGACATCTGGTTCTAAAATATCGTGGGGCTCTATATAGATACATCCAAACTGAAATGGATTTCCTGGACATCTCATCACTAGGTGTTTCTTATCGATATGCTAATAAAATTGAGTAGAAATTTATGAACCAGAAGAAGAGGGAGTTCGGGTCTAGAAATACGCAACAATTAAAGTATGTTAAAGACATCCCTAACAACTAGCCTTTAGAAAACTAGTCCAAGCCACAGGAAAATAAGAGTAACGGAAAGACGAAGAAGGGCACTAGAAAATCCACAAAATCTCATTGCAAAACACCGATTAATGTCGCTCAAAACAATCATTGGTGGCTGATATCGAAGGCAAGGAGCCGAACCCTGATTTAGAATATGATTCAGAACATACTAGTAGAAGATAGATCATCGGCATAGACCCCACTACTATTGTCACGACCATAACAATTCAACTAGAAGAACCAACAGATCCTGAAGAGGGGGAGTCAATTTTTCAGTCACATATGTGGGTGAAGGGGACCTCACTACATTTTATTGTTGATAGAATAATATAGAAGAACCTCATCTCAAAAGAGATTGTAAAAGAGTTGAGATTGCTGACAACACCACACCTGCAATCATACAACATCGGGTGGCTTTGCTAGGGATGAGATCTTCATGTAAGCCAACAATGTCTATTGTTATATGGCACCCAACCCTTCAAGGATGAGGTATTATGTGATGTTTCCTCATTGGATGTATGTGATTTTATTTTGGTCCAACCATATATGTGGAAGCACCATGCTATTTATGAGTCTTGACCCCATAGTGTCATTGTTACTCTAGGGGTCATCTCTATAGGATACTAGAGGTAGTTCTAACTATTGGCCCACCTAAATAGTGCCGCAAGGTAGTATCTCAAACTAAAAAATTCATCTTCTTCATAGTTTGTTCAAAATATGAAAAGAAGAACACTGCAACCACTACAGCCTCAATACAAGCACCTTTTGTCCATCAGAATCAGGTTGACAAGATTGAAGTAAAGCACAAGGATTCATTCTACACATAGTCATCTCATGTAGATAGAATGGTGAAAAATGTCCAACCCTTCCAACCACAAGTTTGTGACAGCCTTCAACAAGCTAAGCAACACAACTTCTCCACCAAGGAAAGCAACTCATCAAGATGTAGATTCAACAAAAAATTTTCCCTCTCCCTCAGACACTCAACGCAATGGAGACCATTTATTCCTAAGGATGGAGGATTGAGCCAAGTGGATATTAGTGGCCACCCACCTATTCCAACTGGCTCAAAACAGTCTTCTAGCAATTTACTATTTTTACCAATTTTTCAGTTCCTAAACTTTCGGGGCCATTTTGAGGGCCTAAATGAAGGTTTTTCATGATCAAGCACCTCAATGATAGATATATTCTCTGATTGATCCCCCAAATGAATCTTCTCGATGATACCTTTCCAACGAGATATCGTTCTCCTGAAATGGAGATCGTATGCCAAAGTTATGCCCCCAGGAAGATGATACACCAAACTACGCAAAACAGGGTCCACAAAAATGTTGGCTTTTCATCTTCTGAGGTTAGGGTTTTGTATTTTCTTTATGTTAAAAAGGACTTTAGAGCCTCATTTTAATCCATCTTCTTGCGAATACAATTATCCATCACATTTCTTCTCAAAGATAAGTTGTCACCATTCTAGCAAGTCTTTCACTCTATATTTCTACAGTTTTGTCCATTTCATTCATTAATAGAAATTGTGTATTACTGTATCTATGTGTTTATGGTTTCATATCTGATATATTTATGTTATATTATTGGATATATAAGTTATCTATATACATTTCTTTATTATATCTCCACTATCATTTCATGTGAAAAATAATCAAGATTAGTGAAATTTTCATGCACCAAGTTGAAGGGTCATGACATGATCTGGTGGGATCATGTGTAGAAAGACAGAGAAAAAAAAGGAAAAGACAAAATCAGGACCTGGAGAAATATGGAAATTTTTTTTGCAAGAAACATTTTTTCCTCTAGACTCTGCCCATACCCTTTTTCGTAGATTTTAGACCTTGAAGCAAAACCTGTCCACCATGGAGGAACTCACAAATGAGTTTTACCAGTTGTTCATTTGCGTGGATCATCAGTAAATTGATGAGAAAATGGCTACAGGATATGTGAATTGTTTAAAATTTTCTATTCAAGATGGACTAAGCATGCATAGGATTCATAGAGTGGAAGAGGCATACCAATTAGCCTTAAAGGCTGAGGAAAATCAAAACAACAATTTTCTCAAAGGAATAGAGGAGCAAGGAGGGGTACATCGTCTACCTCATGGGGTGGTTTTAATTATGGTAGAGGTGAATCAGCCCAAGGAGTTGAGAAACTAGAAGATACTCGACAAGGTAACCTAAATCAACCACGAGAAGAGGATTTCAGAGGGGTAGAGGTTACATTGGTGACAGAGGAGGACCTTATGTGTGTTTCAAGTGTGGTGAAGAGGGTCATCGAGCATTTGAATTCCCAAATTATAACATGAAAGAGTCGTAGGAAGGAAAACAACCTAGTTTGAACTTGGTCCAAGCTGAGAATGAAGAATAAGGATTTGAATATGAAGTCCCACCTGATATGGGGGAGAGTCTCATGATACAGAGGTCAATGGTGATTCCCAAAAAAGAGCAAAGGCAGAGTAGTGACAATGAATATTATTGGCTTCAGACAAATAATTTTTGAACTAGATGCACTTCCAGGGGAAATTTATGTCATTTTATTATTGATAATGGTAGTTGTGAGAATATGGTTTCCAAAGAGATGGTAGATAAGTTGAAATTACGTTGTGAAACACATCCCCATCCTTACTAAATTGCATGGTTCAAAAAGGGGAATGAAGTCACCATCAATAAAAGATGTTTGATCAAGTTTTCCATCAGTAAGACTTATAAATATGAAGTATGGTGTGATTTCATTTAGATGGATGCATGTGATCTGTTATTGGGAAGGCCTTGGAAATATGACAAAAAATTCATGCATGATGGAGGAACGAATACCTACACCTTTTGGAAGGATGGATAAAAAATTGTCTTATTGCTCCTTATCAATGAGGGAAAAATTGAGAATATGTTGTTAGAAAGAGAGGTTTTAAGGAAGATTATGTTATGCATTAATAGTGAAAAAATGAGTCGTGGAAGACATACCAATTCTTATTGAAGTGACCAAGTTACTATAAGAATGTGTTGATGTTATCCCTAATGAACTACCTGATGGTATTCCACCAAAGAGGTCTATTCAACATCACATTGATCTAATCCCAGGATCATCTTAACCTAATCAGGCAGCCTATAGGATGAGTCCTAAACAACATGCATAGCTCAACCGACAAGTGACAAAACTTATAAAGAAAGGATTGGTAAGAGAAAGCATGAGTCGTTGTGCTATACCAACATTGTTGACTCCAAAAAAGGATAATACATGGAGGATGTGCACATATATCAAAGGATAATACATTGTTGACTCCAAAAAAGGATAATACATGGAGGAAGACATACCAATTCCTATTGAAGTGACCAAGTTACTATAAGAATGTGTTGATGTTATCCCTAATGAACTACCTGATGGTATTCCACCAAAGAGGTCTATTCAACATCACATTGATCTAATCCCAGGATCATCTTAACCTAATCAGGCAGCCTATAGGATGAGTCCTAAACAACATGCATAGCTCAACCGACAAGTGACAAAACTTATAAAGAAAGGATTGGTAAGAGAAAGCATGAGTCGTTGTGCTATACCAACATTGTTGACTCCAAAAAAAGGATAATACATGGAGGATGTGCACATATATCAGAGAAATAAATAAAATTACCATCAAATAGTGGTTTCATATACCGTGCTTGGACGACATGATGGATGTGCTAACCGGAGATAAATATTTTAGTAATACTGATTTGTGAAGTGGATACAACTAGATCCATATTCACGACTTGGGGATGAAGGGAAAAATCCCTTCAAGACCATGGATGGACTATATGAATGGATGGTGATGCCATTTGAGTTTTCCAATGCACCTAGGACTTTCATGTGGTTGATGAATATTGTGCATCGACCTTATATTGGTAAGTTTGTTGTTGTTTATTTTGATGACATGCTAGTTTTCAGTAACAACAAAGAAGAGATCACTTGCAACATTTAAAAATTGTATTGGATGCATTGAGAAAACATGTATGGATTGAGAAAACATGGATGCATTGAGAAAACATCAACTTTATGAAAACCTAAATAAATGTAGGTTCCTGCAAGAAAGTTGGTATTTCTAGGTTTTTTCATCTCAACAGAAGGAGTTAAGATGGAATTAGAGAAGGTCAAAATTTTTTTGGAGTGGCCTAGTCATAGGAGAATAACATAGGTAAAAAAAATTCATGGGTTGGCTACCTTTTACCGAAAATTTATTCGAAATTTTAGCAATATTTTAGCACCCATAATAGATTGCACCAAAGAAAAGACATTCGTGTGGACTAGTGAAGCCGAGGAAAGTTTTAAGTTTCTAAAGAAGAAGGTAACTAAGGCACCCATATTAGCCTTACCATATTTTGATAAAGTGTTTGAGGTAAACTGTGATTCTTCACATGTAGGCATTAGAGTTGTACTTAGCCAAGCAGGTAGACCAATTGTGTTCTTTAGTGAAAAGTTGAATGAGGGAAGAAATAAATACTCCACATATGATGTAGAATTTTATGCAATTGTGAAAGCATTATTCCATTGGAGACATTATTTAGTGTTGAAAGAGTTTATGTTATTTACAGATCACATTGCATTAAAATATGTAAACACTCAAAAGAAAGTGAACAATAGACATGCAAAATGGGTCTCTTTCTTACAAGGTTGCACCCTTGTTCTGAAGAACAAATAAGGATGGCAGAATCAAGTTGCAGATGCTTTGAGTCGGTGCACTGTTCTTTTGAAAACCATGGAAAATCAAGTAAGTGGGTTTGCTGCATTAAAGGATCTCTATGAGTCTGATATTGATTTTCAGGTGATTGTGGAACAGTTGAAGAATCCAGTCGCTGGGAACATGGATCTTAAATAGGGTGAATATTTTATGCAAGATAACTACTTATTCAAAGGAAAACAACTATGCATTCCAAGTGATTCAATGAGGGAAAATATTATCAGAGACTTTCACAGTAGTGGTTTGGCAGGACATTTTGGAAAGGATAAGATGCTAGACTCAACCAAAGATAAGTATTACTGGTTGAAGATGAAAAATGATATAACCAAGTATGTGGCATGGTGTAGGATTTTCTAAATGGCTAAAGGACACTCACAGAACACAAGTTTGTATATGTCATTACCAGTGCCCACAGGCCCATGGAAAGATCTGAGCATGGATTTTATGTTGGGGATCCCAAACACATAGCGAGGTAATGATTCTATTTTTGTGGTTGTTGATAGGTTCTCTAAAATGGCTCATTTCATTGTTTGTAATAAAACTAGTGATGCATCGAGGGTGGCATAATTGTATTTTTCAGAACTTGTTAGATTGTATGGGGTTCCAAAAAATATTGCCTATGATAGAGATACTCAGTTCTTGGGTCATTTTTGTAGGACTTAATGGAATAAAATGGGGACTAAATTACAGTTCAGTAGTGCCTATCACCCCCAAATAGATGGGAAAACCAGGGTAGTAAATCAGAGTTTGAGAAACCTATTACCAAGCATTGTTGGAGAGAAGCCCAAGCAATGGGATTTGGCTTTACCTCAAGAAAAATTTTCCTACAATAGTTCAATGAATAGATCTACAGCTAAATATCCATTTCAAGTTGTTTGCAGTAGAAAGCCTATGAGTGTCCTAGTTTTGGTGCATGTACCACTTGGGGTTAGGATCAGTGATGACGGGGAAGCATTTGCAAAACACATTCAACAGTTGCAACAATAGGTGAGACAAAAGGTGTAGACCAGTAATGAACATAAAAAAATTATAAACTATGTTCACCAACGATACCAGGTATTCAATGAAGGTTATTTGGTGATGGTTTATTTACGGAAAGAATGATTTCCTAGAGGAACCTACCACAAATTGAAGTATAAGAAAATTGGTCCTTGCAAGATTCTTAAGAAAATCAACGATAATGCTTATAAGGTCAGTTTACTAGATGATCTCAATATCGCCCTTTTGTTTAAAGTTTATGATTTGTATATCTTCCATGGGGATGATCTAGGTGATGACAATGAGGCAAAGTTGGATAACATTCCATTCCCAGCAAGAAAAAGGAAAAGATTGCACATATTTTAGATAAGAAGACCCTTCATACTAGGAAAGGCCAATACAAGAGATATCTTGTCTAGTGGGAAGACATAGCACCAACAGAGAGTACATGGATTACATAGGGGGACTTGTTGAACCTAGAGCCCGATAAGTGGCAATAGTTTGAAGATAGTAACTTGTAGGAGTTGCATTCTTTTAACAAGAGGAGAATGATGCAAGGATTTTTCGAGGGTCATAACTTTTGACTCGATTATCTATTTGGGTTGAAATTTTGATAGGGAGTTGTGTCTCGAAGATTTCACTACCATGACGATCTATTCCTCCATATCGAACATCATTTCAATCTTTTTTGAGGTCAAATTTCTTCATATAAGGCCTCAAATGGGGGTTTTAGTATTTTTACGGGAATTTTTAAATTTGTAATTATCAGTTATCTCTTAGTTTATGAACTTAATCAGAAAAGTGAGTTGACAAATAGTGTCTCCCTAGTTAGCTCTTAGTTATTGGTCATTTTTAGATTCATGCGAGAATTTCCTAAAATTAGTTGTTTTCTAAAATTAGTTGTTTTTCTAAAATTAATTGTTTTCGAAAAATATCATATAGTATTTATAAGAGGTTGAACTTCCATTGGAATAGTTAGGATGTAGAAGGAATAAAAGAGAGTTATTTTATATTCTCGTTTGTTTTCTTGGTTTTTAGATCTTGTGAATGAATCCAAGTTTATTGGTTACATCATATGGACATGTTCCATAAGTTGGCCACACCCTACGACGATGACATAAATGAAATGAGAGTGATACCCATATCCTTGCAGTACCAATTATTATAGTGGATCCAGTGCCTTTCAAAATGTTATTATCACTTCATACATGCATAATATCATAGCCCACACCACCACCTTGGATAGAAAAGGTGGGCTAAATCCATCTCAACCAAGACCTAGCATACCCCCTTGATTACATGCTTTGTCACACATGCACGAACCCTTATGAAATGATCAAAACTACAGCAGAGGGACATCCACATCTCACAATCTATATGGTATCCCACCACAAGGAAATATTTACTACCAATTCCTTAGTCCCTAGTCAATTGCTACCGCACACCACCTACTTAGCAACACACTATCAATACCTTTGTCCAATCTTAACTAACTCAACAAATCCAAGTATTTGAACAATTCATGGCTTGGGGGAAGGAGATCCAAGTGTACTACTCTCATTCCTTGAAATTGGACTCATATTTCTATTGCATGGAAGATATTAGTTTTGTAGGTTTGTATTATGGTGTAAGGTCAAGTGCAGGCACTATGAACCCAAAAGTCGTGGATTGAAGGCGTAATTTGTGGTTTTTAACTTCAAAACATGGATTCGGCTACAAGATCCATCCTTTTTGTCCCTTATCCATAAAATTAATCCTATATTGATCATGTAGTGAAAATATTCCTTCCATAAGGCTTGTATCATGGTAAAATCCCCCCTTCATAGCCAATGAACCCAATACTCAAGAACACATACATAGATATATTTCACAATGTTGCACATTTATGATTCATAGGTATATTTCACAACATCCAAGTAATAGATGGATAGAAGCTTCATTTTTATTATGATCAATATAGATCTATTTTAACCTTGAATATATTAAGCCCAATTAGGAATAAAAAAGAAATCCAAGTTCAAACTTATAAATCCTTAAAATATTTCATTTAAAATAGAGATATATTATTTATTATTATTATTATTATTATGCACTTCAAGTTTCTTGCATTTTAATTTATTACATCATTTTGCTTTACATTATACATCTCATCCACGTTGGATTAGATTGCAAAGTACACCTAGCTTTTATGAATATAATTTATTACTGTTGAATTTCTATATGAGATGATATATGAGATAATATTGTATATGAGATGATGTGATATTCTATGATGGAGTCAGTATTACAATGATGAGTGTGTCAAATATATAGGGAACTTGAAGGCACATATAGTGACCATCCATGAAGGGATGTGTCTCTAATAATTGTAATAACTATTTATTATTATTATTATTATTAATATTATTATTATTATTATATATATTATTAATAATTAATAACTATACTATTAATTATTAATCTGGGAGAATGAATTCCCGATGTTGTCCAAACATCAACACTCCCTCTCAATGAGGGAGACATTATGCACCTCGATTCCATGAGACTACACCTGGGCCATTCTCCTCGGTCAAATCAGCATGACCACTCTGGAAAATGTATGCCCAATGCTTCTAACTTCAACACTCATTCTCAACTAGGGAGACATATTGTATCACGTCAAGATTCTTGATTTTGAACTCTGAAGCCAACTCCCTCTTACACTTGTCAATAAGTCTTTGATGTAATAATCTCCGGCATGCACCCATTTCATATATACTTCTTGCACATAGCACCTAGTTGATGTATGCTTCTCCCATATAGCACCTTGGGTCTCCAATGGTTTTTGTCAAGTCACATGATCAAGGATAGAGACCACACTTGGGTCATTCTTCTTAGCCAAGTTAGCATGGCCATCTAAGAAGAATTATTGATGCTAATACACAGAGAACATCAAGACCCTAGGTCACTTTCCTTAGCCAAGTCAGCATGGCCATCAGAGGAGAGTTCCCAATGCTAATACATGAAGAACATCAATGCCCTGGGCCATTCACCACTAGACAAATCAGCATGGCTAATCTTGTGAGTGAATGTATCATTCTCCTTAGTCAAATAAGCATGACCTCTCTGGGAGAATGTCTACCCGATGCAGCCACCTAGAGAAACATCAACACCTCAAGTCTTTTCCACTCCTTATCAAATCAACAAGACTAGGGAGAAATACTACACCTGGGCCATTCATCACTATCCAAATTAGCATGACTAATCCTGTGAGTGAATGTATCATTCTCCTCATTCAAATTAGCATGACCCCTCTGGGAGAATTTCTAGATGATGCTACTCATATGTGGATGTGTACTAGAGCTTCACAAATCCCTTCTGCATCGTGTCTCGAATGAAGTCCTGCAAGAAAATTATGAAGCCATGTTGCTTCATGTCTTACAATACTGGATTCTATATATTTTTCCTCGACTATCCTTCTGACTGGATTCCTTCACTGAAACAAGGGGATCCTCTCTAGGAGGTATCATATCTCCTTAAGGTCTAGCCTCCTGTCTGTCAGTCTTATAGGACAACTCTCGCAACTGAATTTAAATCTGAAGAGGAATCATTTCTAAATTAAAGTCGCTAAGAAAATGAATTTCTCTTATATCATGTCCACTCTAAGTCTTCATGCTCCCTCTGAAGCTTGACTCCCTTTGAGGTTATATGGTCTTCAGACTCATCTACTCCCTATGCATGTGCTAACCTCCTCTTCTTCTTCATTACAAGGATGTGTAGAACTTTATGTCTGGATAGTATTTCTTCATGTTGCTTCCTGCGACCATCATTATGGCTCCTTCTTAGGGCTATTACCTATGACCTACCCATAACAAGAAACAAGAACAACAAAAAGCATCTCCTAGAGGAGATTAATTTATCTTGTGCATAACTATATACAGTCACCCTGCAAATGATACATCTTCTACTATGACCAACACACATCCATCATATACTCAACGTCATATGGCTACCAACACACCTCCATCATATACTAAATGTCATATGACTAACCATGTTGATTTTCTAGTGTTAAATTAGATAAGCACAATTTTTCGCAAGTGGTAATTACTTCCGATGATATACGATATTACTTTAGTAAACTCAAGAACATCATTAAGTATTTACACTCAAAAAAATACAACTACTTAGAAACGCCAGTCTCTTCCTTAGATCACTTCCCACGTGAGAGAGAAAAAATATGTGTGTCTATTGTTTTGTCTTTCAAGTGTCTTTTTATAGGGCGTTGGCTAAACGTTCTACCTTTTGGGTTTTTTGGCCGGAATTTGGTGATGTAAATTTGAACAAAATCTCTATTTTATGTTGTTTAAATTGCATTTATGAATGCATAAATGGATTCAGCGTGCTGAAAAACCTCTCGGGAACTCGGATTATACAAACTTAGCCACTCAAATCTTCAGATCCAACCATTCATCACTAGATTTCGGGAAAACACAAACGAAAAAAATTACCGAAAAACAGTCAAAAGGTAGAACATTTAGACTACTGTTTTTTATAGTAATATTAAATTGATCCAAAGATACAGGTCTTTTTGAAAATTAAATTTAAAAATACCTCATGTAACTACCCAAAGATTAACATTTATTTGGTTATAATACATCCACATAGTATTTTACTTTGTTGAATTGTTGATTATGTACATAATGTTAGGTAGAAGTAAATCAGTAGTACATTATTCATATTTAGGTAATTAGACATTTTTACTAAAAATTATTGTCCACCATAATTATGAAATTCTTTCTGTAATTTAGGGAGGAGTAAAAGGTAAATATATTGTACATAGAGATTGTAACAACCCCATAAATACTCCAACATTTTATTCTACTCTTAGGCTCTGATACCATGTTGAATTTCTATATGAGATAATATTGTATATGAGATGATGTGATATTCTATGATGGATTCAGTGTTACAATGATGAATGTACCAAATATATAGAGAACCTAAATGCACATATGGTGACCATCCATGAAAAGATGTGTCTCTAATAATTATAATAACTATTTATTATTATTATTATTATTATATTAATAATATTATTAATAATTAATAATTATATTATTAATTATTAATATGGGAGAATGTCTTCCTGATGTTGTCCAAACCTCAACATGGAGAAGACATTCTTCCATATATATATAGTTATTTATTATCCAAGGGATGCATCCTTTCATGGATGGTCACCATATGTTCCATATATATTAAACACTTATCATTGTAATAATATATACATATACAATATCATCTCTTATGAATAACCAACATGGTATCAGAGTGGAACCGGGCTTAACTCCCCTATAGGAGGGCCCAGAAAAATAAGAGAAATAGCTTGGTGTGGTCCCTCTTCAGAGGGAGTGACGAGGTGCATATGCATTGCAGGGTAGTGGATGTACTGGGGACATTTTGTAGCTATTTGAGAGCTACCCACAAGCCTTGGATGCATTGATTGTGAAGTCACAAGGTTGAACATGACGATGTACAAATGCATTGCAAGGTAGTGGATGTCCTTGGGACATGTTGTAGCTATTTGAGAGCTACCCACAAGCCTTGGATGCATTGGATGTGAAGTCATAGGGGTGCACATGATGAGGTATAGATGCATTGTGAGGTAGTGGATGTCATGGTGACATGTTGAAGATGTTTGAGAGCTACCCATAGGCCTTGGATGCATTGGTTTTGAAGTCATGTTGTACTATGGATATCCGATGAGTCTAGAGTGAAGTTTGTATACTTCAAAGACAAGCTTTGGCATGATAAAGAATGTCTCCCTCGTTGAGAGGGAGTGTTGATGTTTGAACAACATAGGAAAGACATTCTTATATATATATATATATATATATAATAAATATGTAGTTATTTATTATCAAATGGACTCATCCTTTCATGGATGGTCACCATATGTTCTATATATATGGAACACTCATCATTGTAGTAATATATTCATATACAATATCATCTCTTAAGAAAAACCAACACTTCATCTTACTTTACATTATACATTTCATCCATAGTCA
>ML785548.1:387092-413993 GCA_009831015.1 Picea engelmannii
ACTCAGGTATCATATCTTGGTGGCTCTCATTATTATGTTACTTTTATTGATGATGCAACTAGAAAAACTTGGGTTTATTGCATTCGACAAAAATATGATGTTTTTGATATTTTTAAGAAATGGAAAGCTTTAGTTGAGAATGAGACAATAAAAAGTTTGAAGTGTCTCAGATTAGATAATGGAGGTGAATATTGCAACAAGGAGTTTGATTCTTATTGTTCATACCATGGGATTAGTAGAGAGAAGACAGTTCCAAGAACACCACAAGAAAATGGTGTGTCAGAAAGGATGAACAGGACAATCATGGAGCGTGCAAGGAGTATGAGATTGCATGTTGGTTTTCCCTTATAGTTCTAGGTAGATGATGTAGATACTGCTGTTTACTTAATAAACAAAGGACCTTCAAGCTCTTTGTATGGTATAATTCCAGAGGAGGAATGGACAGGAAAAAATGTAAACTATTCTTTTTTGAAAACTTTTGGTTGTGAAGCATTTGTCCATATTGATAAAGAAAATAGAACAAAGCTTGAGGAAAAATCCAAGAAGTGTACCTTTATTGGATATGGTGTTAATGATTTTGGTTATCGCTTATGGGATTATGAAAATAANAAAATCATTAGGAGTAGAGATGTCATATTCAATGAGAAGGTCATGTACAAAGATCAGTTGCAGGGAAAGAAATAGGAAAAATAAAGACAAGAATACACAGTGCTTGATGAGATCACTGAAAAAGAAATTCCAAAGGAATCAGAAAATCAAAATGTACAACAACAGGAGCAACAGGTACCTCAAACACCTGCAAGTATTGTTAGAAAATCTACCAGGTTAAGTATACCACCTGAACGATACTCTCATTCATTGTATTATTTATTGTTGACTGATTCTGGTGAACTAGAATGTTATGAAGAGGCAATGCAGGTAGACACCAAAAGGAAGTGGGAGCAAGGAATGAAGAGGAAATGGATTCCTTGGTAGATAACTTGGTTCAGTTTCCTGCAGGAAAAAGAGCATTGCAGAATAAATGGGTTTACAAGTTGAAGGAAGAAGATGGAGGAGAAAAGCGGTACAAGGCTAGACCTTTTGTAAAGGGGTTTGCACAAAAGAAATTTATAGGTTTTGATAATTTTTTTCTATTGTTGTTAAAATGACTTCAATTTGAACTATTTTAAGTCTTGTGGCAGTAGACTATTTGCATCTTGAATAGTTGGATGTAAAAACAACTTTTCTCCATGGGGATTTGGAGGAAGAGATTTATATGCAGTAGCCACAGGGGTATGAGGTCAAAGGGAAGGAGAATTTGGTATGCAGGTTGAAGAATAGTTTGTATGGCCTAAATCAAGCTCCAAGGTAGTGGTATTTGAAGTTTGACATGTTTATGATAGAACAGGGTTATAGTATATGTCATTCTGATCACTGTATTTATTTTAAAAGGCTAGAAAATGGAAGCTATATTATCTTGCTATTGTATGTAGATGACATGCCTTTTGCAGGGTCTAATATGTAGGATATAAATATTCTCAAGAAGAAATTATCCAATTCATTTGCGATGAAGGATTTGGGTGCTGCAAAGAAAATCCTTGGCATGAGAATAACACGAGATAGAAAAAATCGCAAATTGACATTGTCTCAGGGCGAGTACATAGAGAAGGTGTTGGAGAGGTTTAGAATGCAGAATGAAAAACCAGTTAGTACACCTTTGGCTAGCCATTTCAAATTAACTAAGGAAATGTGTCCCAAGGCACAAAAGGCAATAAAATACATGTCCAGGGTCCTTTATTCATCATCAGTTGGCAGCTTGATGTATGCAATGGTTTGCACAAGACCAAATATTGCACATGCAGTGGGAGTTGTGAGCAGGTATATGAACAATCCAGGTAAAGAACATTGGGAGGCAGTAAAGTGGATTCTCAGGTATTTGAGAGGTACTACTACTCATGCATTATGTTTTGGAGGTTCAGACACTTTTCTATAGGGATATGTTGATTCAGATATGACAGGTGATAAAGACAGCAGGAGAAGCACCACAGGGTATGTTTTTACTATAGGTGGAACAACATTAAGTTGGATTTCAAAACTGTAAAAGGTTGTTGCACTTTCAACAACAAAGGCAGAGTATGTTGCTGCTACAGAGGCTAGTAAAGAGATGATTTGGTTACATAGGTTTATGGAGGAATTGGGAAAGAAGCAAGAGAATAGTAGGTTGTACTGTGATAGAGAGAGTTCCATTCATCTTGCAAAGAACCCAGCCTTCCATTTGAAGACTAAGCATATACAGTTGAGGTACCACTTCATATGATCCTCCTTGGAAGATGGACATTTGAAGTTGGAAAAGATACACACTAGCCAGAATCCTGTAGATATGTTAACAAAGGGAGTAACCACGAAGAAACTGAGTTCCTGCTTAGTTTTAGTTGGTCTTCAAGAATGAATATGAAGATGAGAAATTTGCCAGGTCCAAGAAGGTTCAGAGTCTAGCATATACAATAGCAGTGGAGTTGTTGAGATCAGTCTCCAAGTGGGAGATTATTGGTTGTGGAGCCTGATTATCTTCCTGATTCAAAGGCCTTTTAATTTCAGCCATGTTTATACGCCATGAAGTATTTACACCCCAGAAGTATGTACACTCTTCCACGCGGGGGAGTGCAGAGGGGGGGCTGCAGGGTCTGGGGGAAAGCGGGGGTTTGGGGGCGAAGCCCCGAAGGAAAAATTGCCTTGTAAATGTATATTGTAATTTCATTGTAAATCTGGACTGTTCATTATAAGGTCACATATCTAACGGTAGAAATCATGTTAGGGTTTTTTTCCCTATAAGGAAACCCTCTGTTATGAGGGAAATGTATTGCGGCTATGCATTATGGCGAATATAGTATTCTGAGATAGGAGACTGTGAGAGAAAGAAGAGGAAGTTACAACGGGTTTGCTGTAGGTTGTATCCCTTCATATGTTGGATAATAATAAAGGAAGGACCTGACAATTTCTCTGGTGGACGTAGCTCACACTGGGTGAACCACGTAAATCTGTGTCTCTATTGTATTGTGTATCTTCTATGTTTTGTTTCTACATTTGTTTTATTTTATTGCTCCACGGTCCTGTTTTTCTAACACTAATGGTAGCCAGACTTTAGATCAATCTTACTGAAGTATTTGGACCCCATGATCTCATCAAGGAGATCATTGATTCAGGGAATTGATTATCGGTTCTTGACTGTGATTTTATTTAGGGCCCGATAATTAATGCAGAGTCACCAGGTCCCATATTTCTTCTGCACCATCATGATTGAGCTTCCACAAGGTGACGAGTCTGGTCGGATGTGCCCCTTGTGGATAATTTCTTGGATTTGACACTTGATCTCCTCATTTTCTAGTAGAGAGCGATAATAGACTAGACCATTGGGTAGTAGTGCGTCAGGGGTCAGATCGGTGTGATGCTTGACCTGATATTTCATAGGGACCCAAGTAGGTGATGAGAATATGTATTTGTATTCTTCCAATACCTTATCGACTTGCTTCTGCTACGTGGAGAGGTCATCCGTGGAGGCCATGGATGAGGTTGTCACCTTTCTCTCACTCTGAGAGTGAATCATGAAGAAGAAAAACTTCTTAGTCTGAGAAATGATCTTCCTGCATTACTTGGTAGATATAAAGGAAATAACACTAGGTGGGACTACCTCGGGTATCCTATACAATTTCTTGTTCAAAGCAATAATAACACTATGAGGCCTAGACTCATATACAACATGAAGTTTCCATAAAAAGGTTGGCCCAAAAGAAAATCCCAAACTTCAAGGGGAGAAACATCACAAAATACCTCATATTTGAATGGATTGATTTCTTACGACATGCGACACTATTGGATGATGCAAAGATTGCTTCCTTGATGGAGCCATCCAATGGTGTAGGGTTGTGGGTGCGACGTTTTTGAAATGGCTAGCCACTTGTCGACCTCTCTTGAGATGAGGTTATTTTTACTACCTCTATCAACGATGAAGTGCAACATAGTGCCTTTCACCCACATATATGAATGAAAGAGGTGCTCACCTTCCTCTGCCTCATTAGGTTCATTGAGCTAGATCTTGGTTGTAGAAACGATGGAACTGGGTTCCACGTCAATGATCTTTCTCCCTTTTTCTAGTTCTGATTCAGATTCAGAACCTGCATTTGATTTAGAGGCTTTAACCTCATCCACCAATGAATGATTTGGGAGGAAATCAATAGTGTTATGCTAGGGGATCTTATGGAATTCATACCACTTCTCGGTATCTTTATTCATCTTCCATTGTCCTTCCTTGCTTGCGGCTTGGACCGGCTTTCCTGAGGTTTCTGATCTTTTCTCTGTCCTTTGTTCTGTGGGTTGGGGATTCCCTTTCCCTACTTCTACTGTGAGGGGTTCCCATACCCAAATTTTCATGTATTTTGTTTAAGCTTATGCTCAATTTTGATGGCATATCAATAGGCCGCACCCAAGGATGAGATGTCCAAAAAATCCATTTCTTTCTGGATGTATCTATGCAAAATGTCGCAATACTTGAGCATCAGGTGTCTCTTGGAATCTTTAATACCTAGATTGGTGTGCAAGGTATGGAAGACATTGGTGAACTATGACACTTTTTGGTCTCTTTCCTGCCACGGTGTGGTCCATCTTGTATACAAGTCATCATAAATTCCAACAGGGTAATATTGTTCCTTAATAGAATCCCTGAAAGAAACTCAAGTGGGTGCAACTGAAAATAATGTGGATCTCTCTATTTCCTTTTTCTCATAGAAATTCTCCCACCAATATTTAACATGGAGTACGACCTTGAGGATAAAAAACATAATAATTTCCCTACCAGAGAAGTTATGGATAGAAAAATACCCTTCTACAAGGTTAAAAAATTTATCTACGACATCCACATCTACTTGAGCTTCAAATATAGGAATATCAAAATTGATCTGTACCTTGAAGGGGGTGGCACCTCCACTTGAAGTGGATGCGTCGTGTGTTGGTATCCATCGAAGTATCTATGCAAAGTTGTCCATCATCTCATTCCTATGTCACTCAAGGGATTCCTCGAGCAACATTTTGAAAGGATATATTGTCTCATCGTATTTATTTTCTCCCACCATGGATGGTTTCTTAGGCATGTGAAAGCATTTTCCCTCAATAGAAACATGCTTGAGACCCAACTCTCTGTACCCTAACTGCATCAGGGACATGCATTAAAAAAATGATAAGGACCAGACCACTCTGATACCTTTGATCCGAATTTATGAGAGAAAAGAAATGAAAACACAGATTCATAATATTAAAAAAGAGACACAGTGAAAAATAACAAATATGCAATAAAAATTGACTTCTATTAAATAATAAATATGCCGAAAACTGTAAAATGCAGACTGGAAACAAGCTTGCTGAAACGGTGGCATATTATCTATGAGAAGAGATGTGACGACTATTCTCATTCACAATAATATGAGTACAATGAGGCTCTGAAGGTCGTTTTTCAATAAACATGAATTTCAAAACCCTATATATCCAAAAAACTAACCCTAGGAGATGAAGCACCAAAAGTCATGTGCCCCCCCTGTTGGAGTAAGTTAGTACATCAACTTCCCGGGGTCGTAACTTTTGCATACAATATTTGTTTAGGGTGCATGATAGCTCGTTAGAAATGTATTGACGAGGATATTCATTTAGGGGGCTCAATCATATCCATTGAAAATAATTGAGATTCCCGGTCATAAAAAAAACATCGTTTGGGCCCTCAAAATGACCTCAAAATTTTGGGAACCAAAAAATGCTAAAAATAGTAAGTTGCCAAAAAAACTATTTTGAGCCAGTTGGAAAAGGTGGGTGTCTACTGAGATCCTTCTAGACCACTTGATGAATGCATGTTTATATTTATTTCTTCTTCATTTAATTAATTTATAGAAAAAATGTTAAACTATCCCAAGAGGGAGAATTTAGAGATACCGGGGCAGTGGGTATATTTTGAGCAGAGCTGGAGAAAATCATTTTGAAAAGAAATGACAATTTTTGGGTTTTGTTGCTATGGGTATGTCACATATTGGTATCAAAGAATAGGTTTAAAACACTGGGCCTTGAAGGGTGTGCTACATAAATTCTTATGGTGCTTCTTGAGTTAATTTTTGGCTATCGAACAATGTCGAAGTGTAGCAGTGTTGATGTAACCATGGAAATAGTGCTTGGACGACCCATCACAACCCTATCATCTTAGTTAGCCTTCCCTTCGTGATGTGAGCCTATGAATTGATAGTATATATGGAAAGGAAACCAATGAACAATCACCATCGATCGAGATTCCAAATGGGTTATCCACCGTTTATCTGTGGACTGTGTAAATATTCATCCCACATGCATGCGGGTAAAGGTGAGTGAACTGTTTATTAAAAAAAGCCAAAACTTTGTGAAATGTGTTAGAAGAATGAAGAGTCAATGAACCTTGAAGAGATGCACCTTGTGTAATTTTCATCACCACGTCAAACACCTAACCCATATCTCCATTCAATGCCCCATCATCCTTTATACCTTACTAGCTGTCAGCTTGTGATATGCCCCCCCGTTTCCACATGTTAGTATATGAGCATGCCAGGTGGGTCGGTAGGTCCCTATTGGGTATAACCCTTTGGTTGGTCACCCTTAATTGACGATCGATGGATCTGGGGATGGACATATCTCCACCATTTATTGGAGGACACTTCCATCAAGATGTTTGAATGTAGGGTTGCATGGAGTTCGACTATGAGGGACTCTTATATCAGTTGATTCATCAGAGAGTGGATTGGGAGAGATTTGGGCCATTGTATCCTTTTCATTGTGTTTGTGTGTGTCATCGAAGTTCGAGGGTCAGAGTAACCTTGGATTCTTGGAGTGGAGGCATTTTGATGGGAGGGACTTCGAGAGAGAAGGGGAAATGTTGATATATCAAGAAATATTCCCATGATATCTATTGTATATATAGTGTGGTTCGAGTAGGAGGAGAGATAACAACGATGTCCCGGTGACGTGGTGTGACAACTCAATGGTCAAGGTGACAGGGATACCAACATGGAATTGATGTCCTCAAGGAATGATACACATTGACTGTTGGTTGGTCGACAGGACATGAGTGCACCTAGTTGGGCATGGAGGCCCTCAGGTATTCACTTTAAATATTAGCCTCAGATCTGTAGGATGATAGATCTCGACTGTTCATCGGAGGGGTGCTAGTTAGAGTGAGTTGCAGTCCTGGAAGGGGATAGAATCTGATAGGAGGAACTCTAAGGAACGATCGGTGTCCTTGATTAGTGAATAGGAATGGGGTAACAACAGTCATCGATGTGTCATGGGTCCCACGTGGCCAATTAGGAATATTTAAAGGGATGGAACTTAAATGTCAATAATTTGTGAACTTCGAGCAAATCATGACCATCAGAAGAGGAGAGTAGGGATCGTTGGATCCATCATAGTGCATGCAGTCAGAGTCATTGGTTCCCTGACTCTATGGATCACTAGATATTCCAATAGGGTGTCATCCGATCATGTCTTTCAGAGTGGGAGGTAACTTTAGGAGTGATAGAATCCGATGATAAGACCTTGACGATAATGAAAGGATTCAAAGTGTTCCGAGCTGTGAATTTGAGAATACCATTGGATCAGGTGGAAGGTGCCACATCGGTAGCCGTGTCAATACCACATTGAATGGCACAAGTGACTAAGAACCAGGTGGATTCCACGTTAGAATAAATTGGAAATCAATTTAAGACGACCTGATAATTTTAGAAGGCCAAAACTTGTTTCCCTGAGTTTGAAATTAAGAAAGAAAATGGTCGTTGGAAAGCTCTCAAAGAGAAGAATTTAGTTATGAACCCAGAGAATTGTTTTTAGTATCAGAACTCATAAACAACTCTAAATAAAATGACTGGTGGCCTTAAGGAAAATTAAAAAGAGAATATATATATATATATATATATATATATATATATAATTCCTTTACATTCCTTCTAGATTTTGATTATAAATGTTTATGCTTGCATTTCAGCTAACAAAGACAATGTCAGATGCACACTCTTTTGCAGAATTAATAGATATAAGTAAGATAAGAATGCAGACATGGGAAATGGAGGAAGGGGAAGGAGGATTCAGTTATGATAAAGCATCCCAGGGTCAAAACATCAATGTTGATAATGCATAGACAAAATCAAATGGACACCAGAGCAGGGGGGAGCAAGAGACATTAATAAAGAGTGTGAGAATACTAAAAATATAAGTATAAGGTTATAAAGAAGAAAATGAGAGACTGATGAAAGAAAAGAACCAATAAAATTCTCAAGTAATGCAAATCCTAAATCAACTACATAGATAAGGAAAGAATGGATCAAACTCAAGACATGAGGAAAAGCGAAGGTATCATGAAAGAATATATAACTACAGAAGAACGGTTCATTCAAGAAGTGCTAGAAGAACTCAGAGATATCACTCACATCCTTACTAAAAAAGGAAATTGTATGCATCTGAAGATGATCCAGGAGGATCTTGGTGGCCACCCACCTATCCAACTAGCTCAAAACAGGTTTTTTTTGGCAATTTACTATTTTTAGTAGTTTTTCGGGTCCTAAAATTTTGTGGCCATTTTGATGGCATAAACAATTTTTTTTCATAATAGGGAACCTATATGAGATTTTAAGGCTCTTATTGATCCCCCTAAATGAATCTCCTCGTCAGAACCTTTCAATTGAGCTATTGTGCGCTGAAAACGAAGATCGTATGCAAAAGTTATGACCCCGAGAAGTTGATGTACTAACTTACCCCAATGGGGCCCACATGAATTTTGGCACTTCATATCCTAGGGTTAGGTTTTTGGATGTCTAGGGTTTTTAAATTCATGTTTATTGTAAAACATTTCTTTAGAGCCTCATTTTATTCATCTTCTTGCGAATGAGTGTAGTTGTCACGTCTCTTCTCAGAGATAAGTTGCCACCATTCTAGCAAGCTTGTTTTCAGTATGGATTTTACAGTTTCAACATATTTCTTATTTAATAAAAGTCAAGTTTTATTGTATCTCTGGTATTATTTACTATCTATTTGTGTTAATATTATAAATCTGTGTTTTCATTTCGTTCTGCTCATAAATCCGGATCAGTGGTATCAGAGCGGTCTGCTCCTTGTTGTGTTTTAGTGCATGTCCTCGATGCAGTCATGGTATAAAGAGTTGGTCTCGAGATTGTTTCTCTTGAGGAAAAATTCTCTCGCATGCCCAAGAAACCATCCATGATGGGAGAAAAAAAAGATGATGGGACATGAGATCCTTTCAAAAATTTTCTCGAGGAATCCCTCGAGCGATAGAGGAATGAGATGATGGACATATTTGCACTAATCCTTCGACGATTGTCGACAAGTGACACATCCACCTCAAGCGAAGGTTCCATCCCCTTCAAGGTACAGATAAATTTTGATATTCCTATATTTGAAGGTCAAATAGATGTGGATGCCGTAGATAAATGGTTAAACATTCTAGAAGGGTATTTTTCTATTCACAACTTTTTCGATAGAAAAAATATTACATTTGCACTCCTCAAGGTCACCCCCCATGTCAAATATTGGTGGGATAGTTTCTGTGAGCAAATGGAAATAGAGGGATCCACATTATTTGCAGTTTCACCCACTTGGGGTTCCTTCAAGGATGCTATTAAGGAAAAATACTACCTTGTTGGAAGTTATGATGACTCATGTATAAGATGGACCACACTGCAGCAGGAAATAGACCAAACAGTGCTAGATTTCACTATTGTCTTCCATACCTTGCGCACCAATATGGGTATAAAATATCCTGAGATACATTTGTTTCTCAAGTAACATGATGGTATGCATATATACATCCAGATAGAAATGGAGTTTTTGGACTTCTCATCCTTGGGTGTGGCCTATCGATATGCCATCAAAATTGAGTAGAAGCTGAAACAAAAGAAATGACAATTTGGGTCTGGGAACCCCTTACAACAAAAGTAGGGAAAGGGAAGCCCCAACCCATAGAAAAAAGGATAGAGAAAATATGGGACACCTCAGGACAACTAGTCCAAGCTGCAAGAAAAGGATAGTGGAAAGACAAAGAAAGATACCGAGAAGTGGCGTGACTTCCATAAGATCCCCTAGCATAACATTGTTGATTGCCTCTCAAAGAAGTCATTGGTGGCTGAGGTGAAAGCCTATGAATTAGATGTGTTTTCCGACTTTGAGTCAGAACTCGAAAAGGGGAGACAGATCATTGACGTGAAAGTTAGTGCCATTGTTGCTACCACCAATATCCAACCCAGTGAACATGATGAGACAGAGGAAGGTGAGCGCCTCTTTCATTCAAAGATGTGAGTGAAAGGAACTCCTCTTCACTTCATCATTTATAGTGGTAGCCAAAATAACCTCATCTCAACAGAGGCCACCAAATGACTAGCTCTCCAAAAAACACGTCACCTACAGGCCTACACCATCGGATGACTCCACCAAGGAAGCGATCTTTGCGTCAGCCAAAAGTGTGGCCTTTTGTATGAAATCAATCCATTCAAAGATGAGGTATTGTTTGATGTTTCTCCCCTTGAAGTTTGTGATTTTATTTTGGGCCAAACTTATTTATTGAAACACCATGCTTTATATGAGTCTAGGCCTCATAGTGTTATTATTACTTTGAATAGGAAATTGCACAAGATACCCTAGGTAGTCCCACCTAGTGCTATTTCCTTGATCTCTACCAAGCAATGCAGGAAGGTCATTTATCAGACTGGGAATACTTATTCTTCATGATTTCCTCTCAAAGTGAGTGAAATATTGCAGCCACATCCATAGCCTCTATGGTTGACCTCTCCATGCAGTAGAAGAAAGTGGATAATGTTGGTTGTGGAGCCTGATTATCTTCCTGATTCAGAGGTTTTTGTTTTCATCCGTGTTTATACCCCATGAAGACTTTACACCCTGGAAGAATGTACACTCCTCCATGCGGGGGAGTGTAGGGGGGGGGTTACCCTCCCTGCGGGGTCAAGGGGTAAGTGGGGCCCCGATGGGGTTTTGGGGGATAGTGTTGCCCGATGGGGGCTGAGGGATAAGACCTCGAAGGAAAAATTTCCCTGTAAATGTATATTGTGATTTCATAGTAAATATGGACCGTTCATTAAAAGGTCGTAGATCTGATGGTAGAAGTTATGTTAGGATTTTTTTCCCTAGAAGGAATCCCTCTTTTATGAGGGAAATGTACTGTGGCTATGTATCAGTATGAATATTGTATTCTGAGAGAGGAGACTGTGAGAGAAAAAAGAGTAAGTTACAACAGGTGTGCATGTAGGTTGTATCCCTTGATTTCTTGGATAATAATAAAGGAAGGACCTAGAAATTTCTCTAGTGGACATAACCCACACTAGGTGAGCCACGTATATCTATGGCTTTATTGTATTGTGTATCTTCTGTGTTTAATTTCCACATTTTTATTTAATTTCTCTGTGATCTTGTTTTTCTAACAGATAAGGATGTGGAAGAATACAAAGACATCTTCTCATCACCTATTAGGGTACCTCTATAGTGTCAGGTCACACATCCCATCGATATGACCCGACATACCGCTACCCAATGGGACAGTATATCACCGCTCTCTGTTGGAAAATGAGGATATCAAGCGTTAGATCTAAGAAATGCTCTGCAAGGGGAACATTCTGCCCAATGCATCACCTTGTGGAAGTCTAATCGCGTTGGTGCAGAAAAAACACGGGACCTTGCGACTCTACATTGATTACTGGGACCTAAATAAAATCATGGTCAAGAACCGATACCTGATTACCCAAATCGACGATCTCCTTGATCATATCTAGGGGTCTAAATACTTCAGTAGGATTGATTTGAAGTCTGGCTACCATCAGGTCCTAATAGAGAAGACAGATGTATGGAAGATTTCCTTCACGTCAAAAGAAGGTCTTTTTGAATGGATGGTCATGCCCTTTGGTTTGAAAAATTCCCCAACAACTTTCATGAGGATGATGGACGATATCTTGCAGCGTTTCACCAATTGTTTTCTAGTGGTGTATGTGGATTGCATCCTTATATACAAAAAGACTTGGGCGTAACACTTGCAACATATTCAATAGGTTTTGCACACTCTATGATAACACAAGCTATATGCCAACTTGGATAAATGCTCCTTTGGCATGGATAGGGTCCAATACCTAGGATACATTGCTGATGCACATGGTGTTCATGTGAATTTAGCCAAGATACAAGTCATCCATGACTGGTCAATCCCAACCACACTCACTGAGCTTCAAAGCTTCTCAGGCCTTGCCAATTTCTATTGCAGGTTCATGTTGGGATTCTCCCATATTTTATGGGACCTCAACTAAGTAACTAGGGGTGGTGGTAAAGAAAACATTGTGTGAAGCTTGTCCCAACAACAAGAGTTCGATGATATGAAGCAATGCTTATGCTCAACCCCAATGCTTTCATTACTTTACCTGCAACAAGCCTTTGATATCGAGACAGATGCTTCAGACTATGTTGTGGGCACAATCCTCACTAAACATAGCCACCCTGTGGCCTATCATAGTGAGAGACTATCAGATTTCATTCGTAAGTACCCCACTTATGACAAATAAATGTACTTCATTGTGCAAACCTACGACCAGTGGAGGAATTACATTCTCAGGAAGGAGACAATCATCCACACTGATCATAAGCTGCTATAGTTCATGCAGACACAAGGAAAATTTCAAAATGACCACCATAATAAGTGGTCCACATATTTACAATAGTTTCACCTCAACATCAAGTATAAAATAGGAAGTAATAACCGAGTCATTGATTTAAACAACTGAACCCCATTCGTGACACTCACCATGGTGCTAGACTCTTGTGACCATGATACCTATGGATGGACCCACCTCTATGAGACAGATCCTGACTTTGCCAACACCTACTAGACATTGGGCGCAAACAAAACTGTCAATAATTTTCGTCTTCAAGATGAGTTGTTGTACCATATGGGCCATATTTGCATTCCATCAAGCGAGTGAGCGAAGATGATTTGGGAATCCCACTACAGTCGGTTGGCAGGACACATCAACATGGAAAAGATAATGGCAGTGTTGTAGTGACATTTCTATTGGCCGAAACTTCTATAGGATTTTAAAAATTATATCCTGTCCTGCACTGCCTATGTTAATGCCAAACCAACCAATAAGAAAAAAGGCCTGTACACTCCTCTATCTACTCCTAACAGGCCCTACAAATCCATCTCAATAGACTACATTTAGGGCCTTCCGTCCACCAAGCGGGGAAATGACTGTGTTTTTTTTGTTGTGGATTGATTTTCCAAGATGGCGATTCTGGCCACCTACAAGAAGAGAATCACAATAGAGGCCACTACCAAGATATTATTTGAATGAGTGTGGGTACACTTTGGGATCCCAAAATCCATTATATCATATTGGGATAGTCGGTTCCTCAACACATTTTGGTTGAGCCTTTGGTCACTTCTCGACACCAAGATAACTAAATCCACTGCCTTCCACCCTAGATGGATGGCCAAACTGAGGACATAAATTGGATGATTGTGCATGTTCTGTGCATGTACAATTCCAATCACCCCCGCACATGGTAAGATATTCTTCCCTATGTTCAACACAACTACAATAGATCCATGCATAGCTCAACCGGCCACATCCCCTTTCAGGTGGGGTTGAGATTTCAACCATTGGGTCCCATGGAGGTTGCACTACCCCTTGTGGCCACCCAGACAGACTCATCACATGATCCAACAGAAGCTGACAAAGCCACTTGGTTCATTTATAGGATCCAACACATCCACCAACATGTCCAGGATATTTTATATAATTCCAATGCCAAGTATAAGAAACACCATGATCAACACCCGGGTGCCACACCAGTTTCAGGTGGGAGACAAAGTTTGGTTTCACTTGTAGAAAGAATGCCTTAGAGAGCCTCATCGAAAGCCTCATCCACTCCATTATGTACCCCATACCATCACCAAGGCTATGGGTGACAATGATTTTGAGCTCGAGATTCCCCCCTTCCTTGGCTTGCACCCAATGTTCAATGTGGACCTCCTTCGACCCTATTTTCCACCATTATTGGACACCTCAGAGATAACAAAACAATTAACACCAACAAATCTCAACCTTGACTACATGGAAAAAGCATCCACTAATCATATCACAGAGAGACAGGTCAAGGGCACTCGCCAACAGAGGATCTAGCTTTATTGGGTTGTCAAAGCAGGGCAAATCCTACACCAAGGCAAGTGGCTCACCCGAGCCAAATTCAGGAGACATTTCCTCATAATAATGGGGAAATCAACACAATGGATATAATTTCTTCCTAAGGGGGGAGTATTGATCCAGGAGGATATCGATGGTCACCCACCTATCCAACTGGCTCAAAACATTTTTTTTTTGGCAATTTACTATTTTTAGCAGTTTTTTGGGTAGTAAATTTACAGTGCCATTTTGAGGGCCTAAATGATGGTTTTTCATGATTGGGAACCTCAATGATTTCCAAAGGCTTTAATTCACCCCCCTAAATGAATATCCTCATCGGGATCTTTCCAATGAGCTATCTCGTGCTCAAAATGGAGATCAAATGCAAAAGTTACAACCCCAGGAAGTTGATGTACTAACTTACCCCAACGGGGCCCACATGAATTTTGGCGCTTCATCTCCTATGTTAGGTTTTTGGATGTCTAGGGTTTTGGAGTTCATGTTTATTTTAAAAATTTCCTTTAGATCTCATTGTATTCATATTATTGCGAATGAGCATAGTCGTCACATCTCTTTTCAGAGATAGGATGCCACCATTCTAGCAAGCTTGTTTTCAGTCTGCATTTTACAGTTTCAACATATTTATTATTTAATAAAAGTCAAGTTTTACTGTATCTCTATTATTATTCACCGTGTGTCTATTTTAATATTATAAATCTATGTTTTCATTTCGTTCTGCTCAAAAATCCAGATCAAAAGATTCCATAAGTAGTCGAGAGATGTCTCTTGTGAGGCACTGAAGTACAAGACGTGAATTGGGAAGTTTTCAAGGAGAGTTAAGGAAGCTTAAGACACCATCCTTTGATGGTGAAAGAGAATGGGAAGATGATGTTTAATTCTACTTTCTTGGAATCGGGAAGTATTTTCAATTGCACAATTACTCACCTAATCTTGAAGCAAGAATTGCCACATATCATTTGCATGGAAAAGTGTCTATGTGGCGGGATCAATTGAATCAAGTGGTACACATTAATGAAAGTAGGATTATTTGGAAACAATTCAAGAGCTTTTTTCATAAGGAGTGCCTTTCAAAGCACTTCTATGACAAGAAAATGAAGGATTTTTTGAATTCAGGCTAGGAAGCATGACCATGGCAGAGTATGAAAATAATTTCTTTGGATTGATAAAGTATGTGGGGTTTATAAGGGATGCGAAGGTGAACATACAAAGGATTTTGAGAGGATTTCGTTCATTTTACAAAGAGAAGATTCAATATGATGATCCTAGGACTTTTACTGAGACCATCACAAAGGATAAGTACCTACATGAGCAAGGAAAGGGTAGTGAATCCATGAAGAAATATTGGAAGGATATTAAGAAGAAGGATAAATTTCATTAGAGGAGGAAGGGATTCAAACCTCCTTTCAACAGAAATAGCCTAGAAAAAAATCAACAAGACCAAATTGCTAAAGTTGAATCCAAGCGAGACAATTCCTTGGGGAAAAGGGGAAGACCGCCAATCCAATGTTTTCCAAAAGAACCAAAAGAAGGATCAAAGAGGCTATTAGAAGTTGTCCAAGAGAAGGATCAAAGAGGCTATTAGAAGTTGTCCAATAAATATTAATGGAGTAAGTACAATTATTGATATGAATATCATCCCATTAGGATGTTATGATATTCTAATTGGAATGGATTGGATGGACAAGCACAATGTTTTCCTAAACTGTCATAACAAGACATTTACATGCCTTTATAGAGAAGAAAAGCAAAGCTTTGTGAAAGGAATTCCAACACCCATTTCTATAAGGGATATTTCATCCTTACAACTAAAGAGATGTTTAAGGAAATAATGTCAATTGTATGCTGCCCATGTGGAGGAGCCAAAAAAGATAAAAGGGCCAAGCCTTGAATATTTTTCAGTACTGCAAGAGTTTGAAGATGCATTCCAAGAAATACTAGGATTTCCACCCAAGAAGGAGATAGATTTATCTATTGATTTAGTACCAGGAGATGCCCCAATATCAAAACAACTTACATAATGAGTACACCATAATTAAAGGTATTACAAATGTAGCTGGAATAATTGATGAAGAAAGGGTATTGTTGGAGCAGGCATTTTTTGGGAGTAAGCGCAACAAATGATGCAGAGTGGGCCCAAGGGAACAAAAAATTCCATAAAATAAGGAAGATTATCATGAAAAAGGGAAAAGGAAGCAACACATGACATGATTTGTTGAATTATTTGTCATGCTGTGTTTCTTGTTTCTTAGCAATTTCCCTGCAGGCTACTAACTTAGATGATGTATTGGATTTTTAAATTGGTTTCTGCAAATTAAAACAGAGGATTAGTGTAGACAAAGTTTCTTTTGCAAGCTTTGATGGATTAATAATTGCAAGTTTTATTAGTTGTAGTCAAGCTAGATTTAATTATCAGTTCAGTTATGTTTTCATAGATCTCTTTGGTTCATTAATCTTGTTTTAGTATGCTAGGATAAAAATAGATTTCAGGGTTATGTTTCTAAAATCATTCTAGTTTGAAATCTAAGTTTTAATGATAGGATTAGTCCAATTTAATTTATGAAATCTCAGTTATAGATTTGAATTGCAATTTTAATAGAAGATTGGATTCAAATTAAGATTTTTAGTCATAAGTTTATAAGTCTGTAAATTTGCTTCAAGTAGCATAAGAGTGTGCTTGAATTAGTATAAGAGTGTTTTTCTAATCATTGATGATTGATGCATGAAATTTAGATATCACATGGATACTTAATGTTGCTTCTATGATGGAAAATCTTTCGTTAGATTGCTTGATTCACACTTTCCATTTCTCTGTAGAAGTCAGTATTGAATTAATCCCTCTTAAGCTATCACTAATAGTCAGATGCCATCGTGATGTTATTCAACACTGAAGACATAATCATCATCTTTGAATTCTCTTTTCTGGTTATTGCAAATTAAGAATAGTTTTGATTAATTAGAATCTGAATACAATCATTATGCTTTTGATGAAGTGGGTTAAGATTTCTCCTTTGCAAAATAGAAATGATTATGAGTTTTGTTTTAAGAATAGAGTTTACTTATTGAAATAGTATTGATAGGTTAGTTGTTTGTTTGCTTATTTTCTTAAAGATAAAAGATCAAAAGTAATCTACTTGTTGTTTCTCATTAGGTTGAATATATTAAATTGTTTAAAGTAGGTTATGATTTGCTTCTTTAGGAATAATCCATCAATCCATTGTTTGAATCTGCTTAAGGTAAATAGTTCAAGATCATTAACAGGATTTTCTAATTGATACAAATGAAAGAGTCATTTCTTAAGTAGATTGATCGTTAGATAGACCATCTCTTTAGATAGACAATACTTCCATTAGCTTTTCTGCCTTGGCTCATACAGTGCCACAACTCTAACTTTACTTACCCCGGGTTGACAATTTAATTGAGGGATTTAGTGCATATAGAATACCCATCAGGGTCAGTCTGCAACAGTGATTTAATTTTTTTAATAATATGAGTGTTTACATATTACAATAATAGGCTCATTGGCCTTTAAAATCTAGGATCTCTGGCCTAATAATCACACAGGCACTCTCGCCTATAATATCTTGGCTCACTAGCCTATACAATATTTCTACAATTACAAATAGGGATCAACCAAGGGTATTACATTCCTCTCCCACTTATTATGCATTGTCCTCAGTGCATTATATATTTATAATTTCAAAATTATTCAAAAAGCTCCATGCCTTTGATATTGAAGTTTGTTATTTTCTTGGTGCTATTATTTTAAAGAACCAAATTATGTATTCATACTTTAACTGGAAGTCATTTTCTATAGTCCATAGAGATACTTCAGGAAATAATTATGTTCACTATGGAATTCTTGAGTTGTCTCCTCATTTCACTCACCCTTCCAGGCTTAGGAATCCTTTGACTGCTACATAGTCCTTCATTGATCCATCTTTCCAAGGATATACAATTTAAGGCTCAAATGTCCTAACCATATCCATTCTTCCCAAGCATCCCATATTCAATAACCACCATCTCATATGTATCACACACATACAATCATCATGAGACAATATCATATCAATTTCATGTAGAAATTCAAATATATTTCATAGGGAAATTCAAAGTTTCTTCCTGTATGAGATTCCATCTCATAATTGCTTGGTTGTTGAAATATTAGGATGTAGTCTTTCTTATGGATTTCAGCGGAACCATATTGAAGACCACCTTTCTTTGCAATATTTTCATCTTGCATTCATCCAAGTATATTATTAGTATTTCATGTACCATATAATTCTATTGTCATATTTACAAGGCTCACAAAGTGATTTTCAGAATTTTCTACACTTTATAATTCAATCATAGATATCAAACCATTTATTAAGTAGAATGAAATTATCATTATTTGCATAGGAATTTCCATCCATTAGGATTTTGATTCTTTCCACATCATTATTTTTTATTACTCTATTTCCTGAATAGAATTTTCTTGTAGTCATTGCTTGTGTGACTACTAGACTTGAAATTATCTTGTTGCAATGTCTAACAACCCCTGAAACATTCTCAAATCCACGAGTTAATAATAATTACAAAATTTAATCTATTAGCATAATCATTTCCATTAAATAACATACATTCATGCATTCACAAAAATACATTCAACGAATGCATTCAAGCATAACAATTTTATCATGTATAAGTGCAAATCTACCACTTACACACTTTCATGATTTATCCATGCCTACTATTCAATGCATCCTTGCATTGGCTTGAAAATTCTCTATATCTAAGTCATGTATCTCACCATGGTAAATTGGAAAGTCTGGCGAATGCCTTTCCACATTCTCCATACACTTTCTATTACCTACTCAACTATTTGGATACCTTCATTTTCGACCTGAACACTACACCAAGAATATAATTTTGTGGTGCTCATTAGTGTTAGCAAAAAGGTTGCACTCCAAACATTATTTAGAGGTAGGAATTTTGTGGTACATAGCCTTTCCATAACCAACAATCCCATGGTTTCATACATGACTAGCTTTACTAGCATCCATTCCTATAACAAGGTCATACCATTTATTGCTTTGGTTATTAGCTCATAACGAAAAAATTCATAATTTGTTATTATATCACATGTATGCATTCAAAATCCAAGAATATTTTATAATTATTACAGGCCTCCAGCCTTTACCACAACTAGTGGTATCTTGTTTCCATTAATTCATTCAAATAATGGAATAATGTAATTTTATATAATAAAATATGGTTGGGGAAATTCTTAACTAAATTTCCCTTCAACAATTATGCAATATAAATAGATAAAATTCATACCTGCATGGTTTCCATTAAATAAATTGAATGCTACATGTCTAGTTGTTAGTAGTAGGAGCTTCCTTCGTATGGATGTCTTTTGTATGTAGCAACCTTATCAACAACACTTCCAACCATGCAATAGTTATTTCTTTCCTGGAACAAAATCCATCATTAACAACTTCCATAATTGTATATATAACAATATACTACTTCTAGACATCATCCTGTTATATAGATATTAACAAATCTACATTCATTACACCATATTTATATGCACTAATAATCCATCACTAACATGCTCATAAATGCATATGCATTCCATTTTCATGTTCTATGTATGGCTTTCCAACAATCCATAACATAATTCTTTTTACAGTAATTGCAACAACCTCTTTGTTACTATACATTTTTTCATTGTTGTTCTTAACTATCTCAACTCTTATTGAGTTCTTGTATCCTTTTGTACTCTTGTGGAAATCATTGTACATGCTTAGTTCTGCCTTGAGTACTTTTCCAACCCAATCACTCTTGGCTACTTTTACATTTCCAGCCAAATACTAGGATGATTTGAATCTTCAACATTCCACTATTACCTAGATCCCTCTTATCCAACTCATACATGACTAAATTACATTCCAGCCATGTGCTCTGATTAACTTTGGATATTTAACACCAATTTATTTATTGGACTAAACAGATTCATCTTTTCCTTGACTGAATACATTATCTCTTGTAGTTGCTTGAACCATTAATTTCTCCTTTCCTGGCCCATAAGGTTTCAACTTGACTTGCATAGTCAATTTCCATCATGCCATAATGATGCACATATGTCTTCATCTCCAACTGCATAGAATTAACTGGAAGTAGTAGAATTAACTGGAAGTAGTTAACACTACTTTTAATTGTCATCATACTTTTTAGTGATACTTCCAAGCCATGGAAAATCACCCATGGTTCTTTTCTTCTTGAGATGGATTCTTTTTAGGTACCATCTCTTTTTCATTCTATACCAAACATATAATTATTTTCTTCTTCATGGTTCTTCATTTGGAAATCACCTCCATGTATCGGTCTCTTTGACTTCTCCGCCCATTTTACTTTGGAAATGAACTCAACACCTTTGGAATGTACTTAACATTCCTCTTTATTGTTATCACAATTCATGAGTGTTACAATAGACTCAAATAACGTGGAATTCCCCTAGTGGTATCCTTTTTCACTATATTTTCGTTACTCTTGAACTTTATACAATTTTGGAATACTCTGAGGTTTATGTAATTCCTTCTCCGGAAGTATGGTTACATACCTCTAGAACCAATATGCACATAATGTATTCATTTATACATTTGTTGACACTTTTAACACACATTCTTTTCATTACTTCACCCCTAAATTTCTAACATTCACACCATGCTTCCACTACACACTACTACATATGGGCGGATTATTCCAGAAAATTTTTCCACGTTTCCATTATTTTCATTTTTTTAAAAATTGGGTGGGATTTTCGTCCCTATTTCCACGGAAGTTCATCGCTATTGCCACAATTTTTATTTTTTTTTAAATTGGGAGGGATTTTTGTCGCTTTTGCCACGAAATTGCGTCACTATAGCGATGAGTATTCCCTACCTCAAAATTATTATGTCATTGGTTTTTGGATCTAGTTAGTATATTCTATGGAAATTCACGTGAAATGTCAAGACAAATATTTTCTAGAGAATTATTTTAAGAAGAGGGAAAATTACTCCATCAATAAGACAATTCAAACATTAGAAATGGATGTCATTATCAATCTAGATCAATTTGAGCCTACAATTCCTTATGTAAATTTAATCCTTATTACAAAACCACCAACTCATAACAAATTTACCGGTTGGACTAATGTTTGAAATATAAAGTGGAAAAAAAATCCTCTTAGGTCTAATCCTATCCCTTAACGACCTTGTTAGCTTTCTAACTTGTGTTTATATGATGTTGTGCCTATATATATTAATGTCATAATTCCCTAACGACAAGTATTCCCTAGATTGTTTTGTTGTATGGATTGAAATTTGACATGGCTAGACTAGACACATATACAATGAAGGTATGGGAGGGTTTCCAAACTCAAACATGACTCACACAATCAATTCCACAAATCAAACAACAAGCCTATAGAATAATTAATGTGAATGGGGCCAATGTTGAAATTTTTCCAATTTGTGTGTGTATGAACTGAAATTTGACATGGTTAGACTAGATGCATGCATTGAAGATATGAGAGGGTTTTTGGACTCAAACATGACTCACAAACAAAATTCTACAATCAAACAACAAGCCTATAGAATAATTAATGTGAATGGGGCCAATGTTGATTTTTTTTCAATTTGTGCTTTTATGGATTGAAATTTGACATGCTAGGACAACACACATGCATTGACGGTATGGGAGGGTTTCCGAAATAAAGAATGAGTCAAACAAACAATTATAAAATCAAATACTCTTTTCTTATTCTATCAAAAGACAACAATAAGGTGCGTCTGCTCATGTAACTGACCCGCTTATAACTGACATGTGGATGGGGCCAAAGTTGACATTTTTTTAATTTGTGATTGTATGGACTAAAATTTGACATGGTTATACTAGATGCATGAAATTATGGTATGAGAGGATTTAAAGACTCAAAAATGACTCACACAATCATACAACAAGTCTATAGAATAATTAGTGTGAATGGGGTCAATGTTGAAATGTTTCCAATTTGTGCTTGTATGGACTAAAATTTGACATGGTTAGACTAGATCCATGCATTAAAAGTATGGGAGGGTTGTTGGACTCAAACATGGATCACACAATCAATTCCACAATCAAACAACAAGCCTATAGAAAAAATAATTTTAATGGAGCCAATGTTAATTTTTTTTCAATTTGTGCTTTTATGGATTGAAATTTGACATGTTAGGAAAACACACATGCATTGATGGTATGGTAGGGTTTCTGAACTAAAAAATGAGTTAAAAAAACAATTTAACAATAAAATATTATTTGGTTATTCTATCAAAATCCAACAATAATGCGTGCCTTCTCATGTACTTGACCTTGCTTATAACTGACATGTGGATGGGCCCAATGTTGAATTTTTTGCAATTTATGCTTGTATGGAATGGAATTTGACATGGTTAGACTAGACACATACAATGAAAGTATGGGAGGGTTTCTAGAATCAAACATGACATGGAGGAATCCCTGTCACTGTCACCCCAACAATGTACCTCTTTCTCTTTAGGAGGAGAAAAGACTAGTCACTCTAGGGGACAAGAGTTTGTGGATGAAAAGTAACTTAAGCACAATAGCTAGATGAAGACCTCAAGGGAGCTAGCAGTTTAGGGCCCTAGGGTTTCACTAGTTATTAGATAAATTTATGAAGCTTAGGAAAATAATAAATAAATAAAATTAACACTTTAAGTTTCTTACTTCAAGCATTAAATAAGTCATGCAATTTTGTAATCTTGTATGAAAAGGAAACAATTCACTTACTTGCAATGAAAATGAAACAGTTCACTTACTTTCACCAAGAATAATCATGAAATACCATGTGCCTTTGTTGAGGGTGAGCTTCAAACCACCACATGGCCCCTCTAAAGGGGATATTTATCCTTCAAGTGGAATATAGTTGCTATTATAATGCCTTAGACAATAAGGATGGATATAATGGCCTTGATAATGGTTGGGGAGGCCCACAGGACCTAGATGAATATTCTAGGGACCAATGACCATGCACAATGCTACAAACCACAAAACATTCCCTCTATAGGAGGTCAGTATCCTTAGAGTAGAATATGGGTTCCATTAGAAGGTTTTTTTCATGACAGGTGGGTCTCGTACCATGGTTCAGGGGAGAAATCTAGGAAATTATGACCTAAATTAATATTATTGATCTAATGTGCCACAATCAAGGCCTTAAACCACAACATATAAGACCCTTTAAAGTGAAACTTTGGAATACAAGTGGGATTTGGGTGTGATTAGGGGTTTTTTCATCATAAGGATGGGTATTAGATCCTTGATCATAATAAAGGGAGGAAAACAAGGGCCTTACACCATAAATGGATATCTAAGGCTCATTAGCCATGAACATGAACTCAAACCCTATTTTCGTTCATTGTTGTGATGAAAAATACCTCTTTTCATTAATTGTTTAATCAAAACCATAAAAATATTTCCTTCCAGTACTAGATGTGGGAACATTTGTGTCGAATGAATTTTAAAAGGAACAACAAAAAATACATTGTACTAGGACTAGACATGGGCAACTGTGACTTGTGAATGGGGCCAACATTGAAATTTTTTCAAATTGTTTCTGTATGCATTGAAATTTGACATGGATAGAATATTCACATGCCTTAATGATATGGGAGGGTTTCTGGACTCAAATATGACTCACACACCCACTTTATTCCATCATCAATTCACCATTTAAACTATAAAATCTATTTTTCTTTCAAAGTACACAAATTGGTTGACACAAGTTTTAAGTTTGCATCAGCCTTTCTTCATTTTTATTTCAGGTTCTACAATGTATATACAATGTATGTGTGTCATAGTTGTGATGAAAAATCCTTCTTTTCATTCATTGTTTAATAAAAACCATAAAAATATGTCCTTGCAGTAATAGACACGGGAATGTGTGTGTCAAACGAATTTTAAAAGGAGCAACAAAAATACATTGTACTAGGACTAGACATGGGAAATAGTGACCTGTGAATGGGGCCAACGTTGAAATTTTTCCAAATTGTTTTTGTATGCACTCAAATTTGACATGGATAGACTATTTGCATGCCTTAATGATATGGGAGGTTTTCTAGACTCAAATTTGACTCACACACCCACTTGTTTCCATCATCAATTCATCATGTAAACCATAAACCCTATTTTTCTTTCAAAGTACATAAATTGGTTGACATATGTTTTAAGTTTGCATCAACCTTTTTTCATTTTTCTTTCAAGTTCTACATTGTATAGACACAATATGTGTGTCATAGTTGTGATGAAAAATGTAATGAATTTAATGGTATATTATTATTGGAAATGTAATGAACTTGGTGCAAGAAATACTACAATTAGACATGATAGTACATAGATAATTACCTTGGAGAAACCCTATAGGAAAAATCCAACTAGAAGAATATGCTTCATTTGTTAACTAAATATGTAATCGATTACAATTACTAAGGCTCTCATGGAGCTTTTAAGAACATATTTTCTAGAAGTTTTATCTTCTCTCAACAATTTCCATTAATTATTGAGAATCGTTGCCACCTAGTTAATTAACAACTTGGAGGAATGAATCCACTCTTTGCTTGAAATATCAAATTCTTTATTTCACATAGAAGGAAACTTCAATGCTATCCACATATTCTAGAATTTCTTCATCACTGCCTACTTGAATCTTCCCTTCTTCTTAATCTTAGGCTCTACTTTCCATTATAAAACTACAAATAAATCCATTTGCAAAGGGTGCTCTTCAAGTGATTATGTGATTATATAGTGGACTCTAACAATAGATCGAAACTCCTCTTCCCTTTCCACAAAAGATACACTTCTTAAGAAGTGGCTCCCTTTATCTATACTATGACCAAAAATCTATTTTCCTCATTCAATTTGGTATCTTGGATTTATCTTTGACTCTAGATAATAAAAAAATGTCTTCATCTCTATGCATAAAAGTTATAATTCCTTTCTTTGTATGGAAGGTCAATTACTTCTTCTATCCACTATAAAATGGGTAATATATCTCTAATACTAATCTTTAATGTCGAACCCCTTTATTATCATTTGCTCCTATATTTGTACCCATTGACCCTTAGGAAGGATAATTGATAGGACAAGAATAATTAGTTACACATAATGTAATTGGTTACCTTCATGGAGTCATCAATAGGGTGTTTGCCATGTCTATCAATGTATTTTTCCCCCACATCGAGAAGGATAATCAATAAATAAGGTTCAATTACAAGAGATTGTAACTACAAGGACCCAGGTGGAGTCATCGATTTGTGGGGTTTTAGTGTTCCCAATAAATGGATGCGTTGTTGTTGAAATGGAATGGGAAAACACATGTACCTTCTTAATTTTATTCGTTCACTTGATGTAGGCCTGGTCATTCCTAGCCTTGAATTGAAATTTACCCCTAGTCTTAGGCATCACCCTTCACGACACTTGTCACAAAATGATTAGATCACAAGGTTGGAGGCATATGGGCATTGGGATGAGGTTTTATAACCCTACAATAACAAGAGACATTAACTGAACTTTGACTAGATTGAAAGGTGCATGCAATTGAAAATACTAACAACCCAAAACTAAAAGAGATTAATACACAGACTGTAAATGAAAGGTAATCTAGTGGTGTGTAGGAAGAGGCCTAGAACCTTCAAAATGATCATTCTCCTCCAACTATCCACATATATGTATAATTCTAAATCCTCATCCCTCCTCGAGTCCAATGACCCCATGATTCTAGCGTGGCCATGCTTGATGTGGAAGTTTACACTTTTCAAATTCCTTGAAGTGTCCAATCCCACTTCTCTATGACTCCTATCGAGATTTCAATGAATTTCAAGGTATAAGGCATATGGGTTATGTAAGGGACTTAACACCCACATGGATGTGATTCATTTGATATCTCTAGATAAGAAAATAGTCACATTCATGTGGTTTGAAAACCCAAAATGTAGGCCCGAATGTGCATGTTGTCAATCGAGTGGATTTACTCAAGAAAGAGTCGTCTCTCAAGATAGTGCTATCATTTAATGATCATCATCTCTGGTGATTGTTTTTTTATCCTTTTAGAGGGAAATACTTTGGTGTATTTATCTTGGCCTTGAATCCCTTCCATCAACGCATCAATTATTCCAATGACCTCCTTGATAGCTGTGCAAGGGATTGAATTACATTCCCTAACCTTAAGAAAAAATATGCACTAACTAATGTTAGAAAGGTTATTTTGGACCAAATACCAAGCTTTATTTAGATAAAATTCGAATACAACCAATCATGTGTTTCTCCACAAGAATTTCACTTGTCAAGTACACGGTTTTGTAAATACCATGTGTTTTAGTGGATAATAGGAAAGAGAGTTGTTGGAATAGGCTTGGAACGAATGGTTTAAAAATAGAGGAACCCAAAAACACTTGATTCCCCTTCCCCTGCACATCCTATGGGGTGTTATATGTGTAACGACCCTTGATTATTAAGTATAATTAATTTAATAATATAATCCTAAAAGATTAGCTAAACTATATTTATTTATTAAAATAACCTTAACTAATTATTTGTTATTAATTAGTTATTCTTGATTATGATTAATTTAAGT
>ML785548.1:449108-465175 GCA_009831015.1 Picea engelmannii
CATCTGAAAGCACCCAAAAAACTGAGTTTTGGAGAGGAGCACTCCCCCTTACACTATCTCGGAGCGCCGACGCTCCCCCATACACTGTCAGGGAGCGTTATAACGCTCCCCTGGCCCTTTTGAGGGAGCGCTATAGATTTTGAAGGCGCTGGCACCCCCTAAATCTTACTAGGGAGCGCTACAACGCTCTGATGGCCCTTTTGAGGGAGCACTATCTATTCTGGGAAGTTGTTAAGCTGTTGAGATGAATGGGGGAAGCATCTTTTCATTCTTGGAAGGCAGTTGGATTCGAATCCCTAGTCCAACCATGATCCTAGGGAAGATCCTCAACTGAAGGAGGCAAATCCTCAACTTCCCAAAGGATATCTCAAGTGGTTAAAGCCTCTCCAAGGCTATATAAGAAAGCTTTCTAATGGTGAAAGGAGGGATGGAAAATGAAGAATTACACCAAACTTATGATCTCATAAGTGGTGGGGGAAGAATTGAATATGTGAAACTTATGATCTTGGAGGAAACTTACAGTCAGCCAAAGGAGAGTGATCAGTGAAGCTGCTGTTATCCAGGTCATGGATCTTTCAGGCAAGGGTTAGACGAAGAGGACTTGACGAAGCTGTCGCATTCGCATCTACGATTGTAAGTACTGCTGTCGTTATTCTCATTAATATGACACGCTTGGCCTGTTTCTTTCTAGTTTGTGTTTAATGTTACATGAACTTATCATTTAGTGATAGATCTATTTTCAAGCTAATATCAATAGAGTAGGAAGTAGTCATATCTTGTTTTGCCCGCATGACTCAGCGAGGAGCAAAGGATTGGAGCGCAACTCGGAGCGTGCAGGGACAAACGTCGATAACAGGTACTTCTATCATCCTTCCTTCTCATGTGTTAGTTTAGATATATTTGAAAGAAATTCAGTGTCCATGATAAGCATTTTTCTGTCTAGGGTTAAGGTCTAGCTCTAGAGGTCGATCTACTTGTCCGCAGGCAGATTTTCCTACAACAATGACGACTATCAAATGGAGTTTGGGAAAGATATTGAAGAAATTTATCAAGAGAAAAATTTAGTTGAAATTCCTAGAATAAATGAAAGCATCTTGCAGATTCCTCCTATTTATTTCTCAGATTCTCAGAAGGAGAAAACTGAAATCATCAATGAAGTAGTGAAATAAGATAAGCTATCCAAAGTGGCATCTTAAAAAATGTTCATTAGTGCACTAGTTTATGATAATAATGAAGACTCTAATGAATAATTTCAAACAGATTTATTGTTTTCATTTGTTCTTGAAGATATGGAGCTTGATGATCTTGAACAAAAATCACATGGAATTGCACATGTGGAGCAACCTTACCTCATCAATGGAACATAGATCATTGAAAATTACTTTATATTTTTGAACCAATATTATAGTCTTATGGATGATCAGATGGTCATTTTTTATCAGTTGGAATATCCAGTTGCAATTTGTTTAGAATCATCAAGTGGATTTAAATTGTTAATATTCATATGCTGTAAGTATGTGTATAAATTGCATGGTAATTTTTCCATCACTCCCCTATTGCAATTATTATTCTTGTTTTTCTTAGTTATTTGCAATAAGAGAGTTTATAATTTAGTTAATGAAATTCTCACTTGGTATCATTGCTATTTTTCTTATATATAACCAAGTTAAGTTCACTTGGATTAAGTAGGAAGCTTGTATATAAATAAATTTCTAGTTTGATGTACCATTTCAGTTTTTAGTAGAATGATTTATTTCAATGTTACAATAGTTGTTTTCAATTTTTGTACAGGTTTTAAGTATCAACACAAAACAATGATCATTTTGATAGGAGAGACAAAACAAACAAATCTGGTCCATGAAGATGTGCTTAGATTTCCTGTAATTGGGAAATTCTTAAAGAATTTTATTTATCAATTTTTCACTCATTTTTATCATTGTAGATATCAGTTTGGTTTTGATTGACATTGGAATTTTATTTTATTTTTTAATCCATGTGGGGTTAAAAACTCATTTTAAGAATTACAACCCAATGATGGTAGGTTTCTTTTCTTAGTTATTAAATTTCATCAAACTGATAGCAATTTTCAGTTGAAGAATATAATTTGTCTTATTTGTGATTAATTATAAGTTTGACTTGATATTCTTTCAAAGCTAGTTTTAATTTGTTTATTTTGAATAAATGGAGCTAAGCATTTATATCTTACGTGAATATTTATGGAACTAATAAATATAATCAATGAAATAAAAACTTAAACATGTTGTTTTACAAGTTTGGTAATTTTTTTTTATTCATTTCTTTATTTTAATTGAAAAAGTATGTTTAGGGTAATATTTTGAAAAATACATCTCTTCGGAGACATCCAAAAAATTGGAACGATACAGAGAAGATTAGTATGGCCCCTGCGCAAGGATGACATGCACAAATCAAGAAATGGTCCAATTTGTTTGGAGGACAAATTCCTTGAGTTTGGATAATGGAGGCACCAAATATTAATGGAAGGGGTCGAGTGAGTACAATGGTCTTGTCTGCCCAGGGGTTATATCTCCTGCTGGTCTTGGGTTGACACTATTTCTCATTAGCGCTCCACCACCCTACATGCTCTGAGAACGAGACCAGTGCGCAATGTGTTTTCCTCACAGTCTTTCAGTGAACCCTTTGGCCTCCTAGCCTAGACATGCTGAGGGAGAGGGGAAAGCCGAGGTGAGGACCAACATGGTACAAATTCATTGCCTGACAGAGACGTTTGCAGTAGATGGAAAGAACCCTATCCATAGCTAGGACTTAAAGTTTGGTGAATACAAGGACACCAATTATGGCTTATGTTGAGGAGGTGATTCTAGAGGAACCCATCCAGGCTCCACTGGAATCCCTCCTCTTCGCAGTTCCAGATGACTTGCAATTCCCCAGCCTCAACACAGTGAGTAAAAGCACCCAGGCTACCATGGAACGTGCCACCTGCATAGTGGAGGAGGAATTCCCAAGGGAATTCCTCCACATGGACTCAAATTTTACAACCCACAATAATGGAGATAAAATTGGGGACGAGGAACAGGTGATCAAGGTGATGGATGTTGGCACTACGCAGAAGGAGCACCCATTCTGGGAACCTCCACCACTCACTATAATCCTGGATTTCTTCCCTGCTATGCCACCTCTATTCATGCCGAAGAATATAGATCTCATCTTCGACCTCGGGAGCCAAATTGTAGACCAAATCCACTGAGACACCCTCATGAGTCAGCGGATTGACATGCTATTTGATGCATTCTCGAATGCACTGACAAAACAACACTGAAAGACCTATGTGAAGCCTTTCATGATCCAACCCAGGGACGTCCCTCTTACCAGATCTCCAGAGGACATACGCTCAGGTGCTAATGATTAATCTTTGGTTCTTTTCAATGGGTACTTTGTACAATTCCTACCCATCTCTCTGTACTAGGAAGTTATAGATTTAAATTTCTATTTTTGTTTTTCAGTTGCATGCTTGTCTTAAGTTCTTAGAACATCTCTGCAAGAACCAAAATCTTCCACTTGTTGTGGTTTCCATTTGGTAGGGTAGATGGCGGATAACTTTTTTGACTAAAAGTATAACAGTCTTCCACCTGTTCCAGTTTCCGCTAATTTGGAGGAACAGGTGGTAGACTATCGACATGTGGCTTTTTTGTATTATAACAACACAGTAATAGGAAATACTTTTTTATTTACAAAAAATGATATTTTGAAAAATATTCTTTGATATTAGACTATAGTTGATTAAGTTTTCTCAAGGTTAAACCCTAATCATAAAAATTCAAACATATAAATTCTACCTATAGGAGAAGGTATAGTTATAATTGAAAGAAAATCAATCTCGGTGTATACTTATAAGTGTATGCAGTCCAACTTTATTTTATATCAAAAGCATATATCATCCTTAGTGTTATTTAACACATTGATTACCCCCACTTGAAAGAGATTAAAGTAAAATTTTAAAAACAAATGGTGAAAGGAAATTCATTAATGATTGCCCCCATCTTGACCAAAAGGAGATGATGAAAGGAAATTCAGAAATGATTGCCCTCTCTCAAATAAATGAAATTATAAATTGAAGTGGTGAAAGGAAATCAAGTTGGGGTATGCAGAAAGTAAAGACAATATTAGTTAGAAATATAGTGCTTGAGATAAATTTAAACTGGTTAGTTTAGAAAATTCTTGAGTAAATTTTAATAAGGAAATATTTATTAACCTTTCTTTAAATTCTTATTCGATCATGTACCTGTTTTGACTATTGACATACTTATCACTTATTATATAATATTTATTATAAAAGAAAGGATTTAGTTTTATATGTTTTTACATAAGTAATTAGTTTTAGAGAATAATGACTACATTGCCAAATAATAAAGGAACTTGGTATGCATGTTCTTCCATGCCTCACAGGGAGACACAATCCCAAGATGGAGCCTAATGTTGTAACATAAGTTTAAATTCAAAATAAAAATTCAAAATTTCATCTTTTATTTGAATAAATTTTAAAAATAGTTCAATTTTGGATAGTGTTAGAATTAATTTTTAATTTTTATGATTTATTTGACTTTAAATTTTGTGCATCTAGATTATAGGTTTATTCGTGATCCTGCAATCGAATCATCAACTTCTATCCCATCTTCAAATGAACAGATTAGATAGATTTCAAAATCCCATGTCAGAGAAAATCATGCACCCAAGATTAACAACCTGGATTATTTGCGCGTAGATCAACGGTTCCTTTCAATTTTGTGGAATTCCTCATCGAATTCCTTAACCCCTCAATCACTATGAAACATGCTCACTGATGGATAGCATGGATTGTATTTCAATTTATCTGATGGACGATTAACATTAAATCTCAAAGCTTTGGAAAATAATATCGATCAATGGTTTAGATTCACTCACGAGTTCAAAAATCACCTTATCGATCAATGGTTGAGATCCAATATTGCACTCTTTAGTCATACTTCTACATTCAACTATAGCTCCAAATTGGGTACTCCATTGAACTTCCTAGATTTTATCTCAGATTCGTATCAAAAGAGACTGATCAATGGTCCATATGTATTTTCATATCCCGATATGTTCTCCTTTCATATGACATGTCAATGTGCCAGAGCAATATTTCGAGGGCCAAACAATAAATGCCACATGTACAAATCAAATCCACCAATGACAAAGAAAATTACATAAAAATTGAGTGACACATGTTAGACATATATCAGTCACCTCATCACCAACATGGACCAATGAGGAATGGACACGTGTCGAGACTGACATTAGCATGGCATTGTCAAGGCCTTAGATAATTTTGGTTTGCGCACATGAGATCAACGGATATTATTCACTCTCATGGATCACTGTGATGGATGGTCTAGATCATAATGTATCGGGATATAGATCAATAGTGGAGATCAAATCTGATACATATCAGATCAATGGCCAAGATGTTTTCAGATCTCAGACATCGAGACAAAATGAAAGAGTGAAAGATGAAATCTTCCAAAAATATGGGGATTGGCATAGTCAGCTAACGTATGCAACCAAACAGGTAATGTCACATCATACCATACCACCAACTCCCAGACGTAATAATTTACATTACCACCATTTGATCTTATTTGATATGACATCATCTTGGGCCACTAGATATCAGATCACTGAACCTTTTCTATGCTACCTTCCATGATACCTTTTTGGTTTGGTGAATAGATCATCATGCCACATCATCTTGCTAGAACAACACTTGTTAGAGTTAATGAGAATTTTCCACGTGTACACGTGGAATTTTCCAGAGACATAGGTTAGAATCTAGAAACTAGGGGACACATAGCATGTACTTATACCACATCAATGAGGACATGGACTGATGAGGGGTGCCACGTGTTCATGGTGACATCATCATGCCACATTAGTTCATATCACCGGGCACCAGGTTTGATTGTATAGGTTATATGCATTTCAAGGCCGATCCGGTAAATATGGGACCCGCTTCTAAAAGGATACTATGCGTGAGGTTTTGGGGACCTATTTTTTCAATTTCAAATATTCTATGAAAGGCCTATTCTATATAAATTAAATAATATGTAATTCCACGATAAATTTGGGATTAATCAATTAGCATGATAATTTTTAAAGAGAGATCTACGGCCTGGATGACATATGGACATTGATCCGACGGTTGTTTTGTATCAATGATATTGATTCCAATTCGGCCATCCTATCAATAAAATGAACAAGTTTTTGCAGTTGAAGAGATTCAAGTATTATTCTATTTAATCAATTCATGTTTAGAATTGGATGAATCGAATAACAATTTATGTTGTTATTTCTATGTAATAATCGATTCAAAGAGATTGTGAAGGGAATTGTTTGGAGGCTGCAAGCATATTGAAGATTTTAAATAAAATTTTCATTTACAGAAAGAAACAAAATCCTAGTTTTTGTTTCTTAAGTTCATGTATTTCCGATTTGAAGTTTCCTATTTTTCTGTAAATTATTTTCTTCATATCAATTTGTTAGTGTTATACGTGTTGCAATTTCATACAACTTCCATTGCAGTAAGTTTCAAAATGATTATTGAGATACAATCTTTCCTTTGTTTTACTGTGAGTAAAATAATACCCACACTTTGATAATTTGTTTATAATTTCTAAGAAATTTTGTAACACGGGAAAATTATTCATGTTATTTATTCTGTTGGACAAAGAGTAATATTTATCTTTATTGGATACATTGATTTGTGTTTCAATTTTATTTATCTCATTTTTCCTTCCATACTATTTACTTTTGGAAGAACTTAATTAATGAGATGAGGCCTCTTTATTTCTGATAATTATTTATTGAAATCTCAGATTCAACATCAAGGATTAACAGTCTTATTATACATTAAATCATTTCTTTGAGATTCCTTGATATTGTTCTTTGAGCCTAGAACAATCTCAGAAACAACATGTTAAGTAAGGGGAAAAGGATCCACTTGTGAGGTAATTTGTGTGAGTTTGAGGTGTTTTGTTTTTTCCTAAATGCACAAAATATTCCTCTAAGGCTTAAATACTAGGCTCCCTCCTGCCACCATGTTGAGACCTCTCAATTAATACCTTGTGCTTGAAAATTATAATGGTGCACATAAACCCACTTGGAGGCCAAATACCCCTTGGGACGCCATGTGTTTCGGTTCGAGGAGTTGTTCTTGGGCCTTGATTTTACAATATTCATTTTTTCCCTAATACCTAGGTCCTCCCCCCCCCACCCAACCATATCTAGGACAACAACTAGTTCTCAAAAATTCATAATATCCTCAATATCCCCACTCAAAGGGAACACATATGCTCAATAGGTCATGTGTGGTGGACCAAGGTGTCATTCTTGAACCTGGATGCTTAGAATATTTCTTTATAGTGTAAGGCATAGGTTTCCTCCTTCAAGCATGTATAGGGCCCAAAGACTCATATACCTAGTATCAAAAATTCCCTAATGGCATCCATATCCCTAATAAAAAGAAAGAATAACCTTGAAAGGTATTGTGTGGTGGTTGGAGGTTTTTTCAATAGCCACATATTCCCAAAATATTCATTTAGGGTCCAATCGCTATGTTTCCTCCCATGACCATGTCAAAGGCCTTAAGACCCATAATTGTTCTTCAAAATATTACAATAATGATCATATCCCTATATGGAAGACAAGGATGTCATCGAGATGTCCTATGTGGTATTTTGAGTCATTGTTCTTCACTTTATATGTTTAGAAGCTTCCTTTATTCCCTAGCTCATGGGATTCCTCCCAAAAACTATGTCCAAGAAACTAAGACTAATACCTACTGTTTAAATCATCCAAATGTTTTTTATGTTCCCACTCATAGGCCAAGGATATCATTGGGAGGTAATGTGTGCTATATTGAGGTGTCATTTGTATCCCTTGATAACTAGAAGCTTTCTTTATGGGAACCGAGTATCATTCCCTGACCATGTCAAGGACCCCAATACCTATATCTACTACTCAAATCATCCTAATTTCATGGATATCCCCACTTAGAGTTGAAGGATACCCTTGATGATGCCCCAAACCACCATACATGACCTCCCAAGGGTTTTAGAATGGCCTCCTACTAGAAATATGGGTGCCATTAGTATATTTTACATAACAACAGTGGGTCTCAGAACCCTACCATGGTTGGGGGAGAAACAAAAGGGAATTATTCCCTAAAGAAATATTATCAAGCTTGATGGCCATAAAAAATTCATTGAATCACCACAAATATCCTTTTCAGGGATCTCTAGCCATTGAGTGGGTTCCATTCATAGGCTTTGAGCACCATATTTGGGTCTCAATACCTCTGGTTTGGGCCTCAATGACATTAGGATGTTTTTTTCACCATGTAATGCACTTAGGTCCTTGAACATGGTTAGGGAAGGAACAAAAGGTGTTAAGGTGCTATTTGAATATTCTCAAGATCAAGCTTCATGTAGTAGTCCTTGAATAACCACATATGACTTTTGTAGAATATTTTTGGTCTATGTGGGAAATATTTGGTACCATTAACATGTTTTGCATAATGAAATGGGTCTTGGGGCCTATAGCATGTATAGGGGAGGAAATCAATGAACTTAGGCCAAAAACAAAGCTTATTGAGCTGAAAGGCCATTAATTAGGACTTGAACAACCACATTTATTCTTTAAAAGGGATGTTTTTCCTTTAGGTGGGATATGAGTTCCATTATGAGTTTTTTTGCAACATATATGGGAGTCAATTCCCATAACATGGTTGGATAAAAACAAAGGAAGCATGCTTGTTGATCCACATTTCTGATCAAATTTGTGTTTTCATTTAACCATCTATACAATTTTTCCTTGTCTTTTCTTTTGTATGTTTTCCTTTAGTCTTTTTCTCTTTTATCAAAATATTCCCAACACTTAGCCAATTTTGATGTAATCAAGAGTAGGGGTAGCATAAGCCTTGGATCCGCATGTTTGCAGGTCCATAGGTTCACAATCGTATTGCATACATTTTGCACCTCTTACTTTTACTTCCACCATAATTCACTTTTCACCTTTTTCATACTTAGTCATTTTCTTGAAATGTAGATGTGGATCCACATACCATGTATCAATGAAATTCACACATTTTTGTTTCCCGACTTGTACCTTTTTCACTTTTTTCAACACCTAGTCAATTTTCAAGAAAAGAGGATGCGGGGCCACTTACCATACAATAACCTTTTTCTAGTCTCTAGGTCTACACGTCCGAAGTCCTGTGTTCTCTAAGACACACATTTTACTTATCTTATCCAACCAAAAATTATTTCCAACACTTAGCCACATTTTTAGTTTCGGTGAAGACCTCTTTACCCTTCCTCTTATGTGTGTTCATAGGTCCACACCTCCGCAGTCCCAAATTATACAATTTTCACTTTCCATTCCATATTTTACACTTCCATACATAACATTTTTTATTTGCCATGAAATCACATCACCACTCCCCATCGCATTTATTGTCCCTGCTACATCAATTGCCACTTTTATAAGCATAATGTCATTATTAAATTCATAAAACATTCATTAAGACTTGCAATAAATTCAAATCTCATGCAATTCAACAACATTAAAATCACGATTTATGATTGATTCAACTATCAAGACAATACATGGTGAAATTAAGTAAAAACTAATATGCAAATTTGTAAATATCGAGAGTAACACAACCTATTATCAATGACAAAAGAAGAAAAAGAATGTCAAGTAAGAAAAAAGAGTTGTATTGTGGAGATACTCTAAACACACTTGGGTGTGAGGATCAAGAATTTTAGTGATCCAAGGCATACGATTATTACAAGACTCTTTCTCCAGACGAGAAGAAAATGAACTTGATTTAGACTTCAAGCATAGAATTAGTAGATTGTGTTCCAAAAATAACAAACTTCAAAGAAATTGTTCATTGGTTCACAAACAAGTTCAACTCTGAGAAAAGAATAATTCAATTTCAAGGGTATTAACCCATTTCTCTATCTCCTTCGTCATTCTTCAAAATTTTGCGATTCCCTACACTTGCCTTGTGGTTTAAAAATGAAGAAGTCGATGAATTTCTGAAGCAACATAAAGGAGGGGAGATATTTCTAAGAAATTATTTGGAAGACCCAAGCAAGAAGCCTGTTGCTTCTAGGATTGAGGTAACTTCACTAAAATACCCATACAGATTGTTTGCATATTTTTCACCCATATTATTCGTTAGGAATCTACTGCATTTGTACCAATAAATGTTATACATGCCCTGCATTATGCTTTGCATGAAAAATCTATTATAGATTTGGGTTATCTTGTTTCGAGTGAGGTCTCTTTCCAATTTCATAATTTAAAAAAGACTCAAAAATTATACACAATGTCTTACCTCATCCGTGCCATTGCTTATGGTCACGTATTTGAAGATTTGTCAAGGGAAAAACATGTTTATTTTAATATGGAACCAATTTATGCATGGTATTTGACTTTGTATAGACACAAAGATCAATAAAAGTTGCACCCAATCCATAACAATTTTATTTCATAGTTTAAAAAGATGAGTTTTGGTCCTAATACATCGATACTATCTCTTGAAGTAACTACCTTTCTCTCTGGGAAAGGAATTTATGCAACTTTTGAAGAATTTTTTGTTATCATATTGTTTGGTCATGAACAAAATCCTTTTCTTCTCCCATTTATGTATCATATATTGTTTTCACCGAGGAAATGTGCAAACAATATAAAACTTGGTCCCATTTCTTTTATGATAGAAGGAAAAAATAATTCATACCTCTACCATGGAAAATTGGAGAATTTATTGTGAAGCATATAACCCACCTTAACGAATGGGAAGGACATCATGAACAATTGGGCTTAAAGGAATCCAATTTTTTTAATGGTTCTGAACCAAATAACAATTTCACTACACACATGGAATTAATTGGGTATTCTTCATAGTTCACCAAAGTTGAGCAATTTCAAGAAGGTGCCATAGATAATCTAGATCTCCGTGAAATCACGGTAGACCAAGTTTGAAATGACATGGAAGAAATAAACAACACAAATGAATATTATAGACACCATGGCAAGGAAGTGACATATAAAAACCCTAAGTCATCAACAATGTACCAAAATAGTATTCCATCAAGAACAAAGAATAGAACCAGTGGTATGGATATGAGAAAGGAATCAATTGGAGGCTCAAATGATGGTGGCAATAAAGACCCACCTAGAAAAAGTCATGAAAAATGTCTTCTTGCATATACTTTTGTCAAAACAAAAATAAATACATCAACTATAGGGTTAAGCATACATGAAATCTAGGAAAGTCCACAAGTAATGGATATCAGTGAGCTCATTGAAGAACCTAGTTGGTATGCACAAAGACTACTGGAAGCCAGGGAAATTGTTGAAGCCTTGATTACCCAGGAACGTGAAATATTTGAAGAGGAATGTGTTACTTTTCACCACACGAACTACAATCGTGAATATAAATTATTGTTATTAGAAAAATTCAATATTAAAAATAAGAAGTCATAAAAAAAATTGAATTCATCAATTGGTTTTGATGGAGTTGCACCGTAAAAAATTGCACAGTTACATGTAGAAACTGAAGAATCTTTGAAGCAATTTATTTATAATATGGAAAAATAAAATTCACGGTTGAAAAAAAGGATAAAAATGTTAGAATATGCCTTGATACTAGGATCATTGTTTCTAGAGCCTTTGAACACAATCCAACCTGCATTTGTGTTAGAAAATGTTCCAGAAAGCAGTAGTAAATATAAAGTCTCTTCAAGTTTATTACGAGCAATAAGAAAATATGTTGGTGATGCCATACATAAAAGAACTGATATAATTAAATAAATTTGGGACCTCGCTTAGAGTATTGCTAGTTTTTCATCAAGAATACAAAATTTCAAGGAATATTTGCAAAAGGACCCAGAAAATTATGAAAGATTTTACAGGGAAGATGTGAGTACATTCTCAGCTAGAGTTTCAATCTTAAGTGAATCTCATGAAAAAGAAAAAAAAAATCCTTCAACTTACCAGATTAAATAGGTCAATGGATGTTGGCTAAGAATAATTAAAGGTTTGAAAGAACTGATAAATGATATTGATGTTTTGAAAATTAAAAAAAAAAGGATGTGTTTCTTAAGCTCGTGGATCTTATGAAGGAATTTGATGGTCACAATTTATTGATGGATACCATGATTTTATCAAATAAAAATTTAATAGAAAAACTTAATGCATTAAACATTTCTTTGGATAATGAATTCACTGAAACACTAGATTTTTTTTGAAGAAGTTCAAAAATGGTTAATGCGGTATACCAATAGAAATGATGAAGTTGATGACACAATGCATCAATGAGAGATGTATCTGAGAGAATTTGAAAATGAATTATTTGAAATTAAAACTAAGCATGAAATTAATATAGCTCCTTTAAGGGTCCCCGGATGGGGTGACACATGGTGCGCACTTGTCAATGACTGGAAAGGATACAATATTAGTTAAGTCCCCTCGCCGCAACCCTCCTCCCCTATCCATTTGTTATGCATATCCTTCATTTCCACCAAGGCCCAATGTGTCAGGTCTTAATGGCGACTCGGTTTTGACTCCTTGGCACCAATATGATACAATGAATGGCCATTACTCCAACACTTATGGCTACCAGAGCCAACAACTCCTTTGTCCTCCTGCTCTCTTTTTTATCCTACCGGGGGTTTTATCTTGGGAATTTGGCCGCAGTTTACCATATCATCCTTATTTCTTTGTTTCACGCATTAGATTTTCATCCTCTATATCTTGCTCACACCTCTGGCCACCCCACTATTGATTCCATTTTCCCAATGCTCTTCTTAGCCATGCCTCGTAAGAGAGGTAATTCCTGACGCATACTAGCCTATTACAGCTGGTTTGAAAGGCATAAACTCCTAGGACCTTCCTCTCTCGCTCTCATTCCAAGTGGTAGCTCAGACCACTCACCCTCCTATAATCAAAATTGGCATGAGGAGGCTCAACCATAGCCTCTCTCATCAAACAAAGAGGGTATCCATGGATGTTGTCTGATGGAAGAGGATATTCTTCCCAACTGGGAGGAAATTATACCATATTCGTCGATTACCACCTCTGCACAACAATCAACCACCTGCACTATTAGCCCTTTAATTTGTCTAGAGCTAGCTAAGATAGGCTGCATCGTGGAAGAGGAAATTCCTCTTCAGGAGGAGAACTCTAGTAAGAATTTTGTTGCTACTATGGAAGAGGACCCTGGGACAAATTATGTCGCTGCTACGGATTCTGCATCTGCTAAGAATTTTGTTACTGCTACTATGGTAGAGGGCCCTAGAATAAATTAGGATGAATGTTGGAATGAAGATGACAGTGAAGAGAATTATCTCCTGGCTCCCATCTCTTGCAAGCTCACGGAAGACCACATGGTATTGATCTTCGAGATGCATAAGGATTTGTAAAAGTAGTTGCACAACTAGTGCACCCTCAGGAAGCACTTGGATGTCCTGTATGACTCCCTATTAAGAGAGCCTATGAAAAGTTGATTCCTGAATTGCTGCCAGCCTTTTGCCTTCAAAATTCGCCAGGATGGGCACCTGGGTTCGCCTCATGTATATTCCCCTTACAAGTTTTTTCTTTGGTCTTAGTGGTAAGTCTTTTGTGCATTACAAACTCTGGTTCTGTCTCACTATATGGTCATGGAACTATTTCTATCACTTGTTATGGTTTCCATGCTTGTGGTAGAACATGTGACAAGTCCCCATGTTTTTGACAGATGTCCTATTGTGGTCTTTGAACAATTATGTCCATGCATTATGGTTTCTACTACTGTGGCAGAATAAGTGGCATGCTCTAGTGTATACTCAGATATGTGTAACGTTTTCTAATGTAAGGTAATATAATACATTTTATTTGCAAAAAAAAATATAGCTCCTTTAAGGGAGTATATCGAAGAGTGGTTGAAAAATACATTAATCAAAATTAATGAGATGGAAAATCAAAAAATAGTTGCAGTGGTTATGCCACCTCAAACACAACATGAAACTACAAAAGAAACACCTCCAAAAAGGTAAAGGGTTACAAGAATTGTCCATCATAGTGAGTCAAGAAAAAATTGAGTTCCCATTTTTATGTCTATTTATTCCACAATCCTTTGTCATATTGCCTTCTATTTCTCAGTATCTTGTGAAAACCAGGATCATCCTTGATTATTTCCCTCTTATATTCTATGTATTTTCATTTTATGGTACACAGGATCCCAATCCCAATCCACTTTGAAGGGAGAATGAAAATATTTTCTTTAAGAACATTAACTTTGTATTTAAAGACTTATATTGTTTTTTGAGACTCTGAGATAACTACCTAGGATACTACATTATTGTATTATCAAAGAATTGTATTTGAATATTGAGTCTCAATTTTTTTTATCCATCATAATCTTTTTGGTTCTTATTGGAATGATCATTTAAAGTTCTCTTGTATATGCGGTCCATTTTTCTTATCTTTTTACTATGGATACTATGGATAATGTTTACTATGTTGATGAATGTTGTGATGGAAATTTCAGTCTCTTATTTATAATACTCATTTTGTAATATCCCTAGGCTGAACCCAATTGTAAATGAAAAATACAGATGTATGTAAGACGGTGAGATTTTTGACATTATTTTTGTATGCACCTTCCATGGTATAGTGCGCACATGTACTACGCAGTAAAATGATGAAGTGTGCACATTCTAGGATACCGCGTGTTGGTCCTGAGATTAAACTTAAGGCTCAAAGAGTAATGTCAGGAAATAGGAATGTTTAAAGAGAATGTTTTAAAAGAGTGCCTTTTCTACCTTTAGTTATATAAGAAATGATCCTTAAATGAAATTAATAATAGGATAGTATAGAGGTCGTGTTTTTTTGTCTGAGTCATAATTATAATATCAAATGGTGTGGGAGAAACTTACAAAATCGTTAAACAAAGATAGGCATTAATGGCATATGAGTCTCACCTTGTTTGCAGTAGAAGAAAGTAAAGAGTGCACCCTTGAACAAGTTATGAGATGTAGTAATTCACACAACTTGCAAGTCTTGTTTTACTCACAGTAAACACAGAGGAAAAAATGGTTAATGAATTGCTGATATAATACGATTACAGTAGTGTAATACTAAATTGCAACCAATAACTTATCAAGGAATTACATAAAGAAATTCAGAGATATGGAAATATATAAGAAACACATAACTCAAACTGAAAGAAAATTAGAATCTTTTTCTGCACTTGTATTAACACCAAAAAATGAGAGTTTTCTCTATTGCATCCGGCAAGAAGAAACCTCGAATAGATATGAAATCTATCTATTTATACAACTCAAAAACCATTGGACTTCATATAATATCTCCTAAAAAAAGAATGTAATTCAAATGAAACGACAACAAGCTGATATTGTTTGAGTTGGGGCTTTCATCTGTCTCTTCATCTGCTCATAGACGCACTCATTTTCCTTTGTTATTTGAATTGGGAACACATGTCCATTGAGGCCACCATAATCATTTGTTTACTATCCTCATCATTTGATTCCACTACTATCTGTTCTTTGGATGTGTTTAATGGAAAAATAATATGAGTTGAAAATATGGAGGGAGTGATAATGTGACAGGTAGCTCAACATTGGCTCGCTATGCGATGGCTAACAATTACAAGAAAGAGTAACTACTCACGAATAGGATGACATAGGGGAAAGTGTAGGTGGGGAGGTAAATGAGGTAATCGATGTGGAAGGTGTAATAGGCTGGAGGGTGAACGAGATACATGACGTGGATGACATGTGTTGCTCTAGTGTCCCTTTATGTTTATCTATTTTATGGGGGAGTGAGGGGGTGGTTTGAAGTAACCCTCTTTTCATCCCACAATGCACTTGATGATGCCACACAACTCTTTTACTATACCACGGTTTCAATTGTGGGACCGCTCAGGAATTTTATTGTTCGAGCATGTTGTGTCTGTTGATACTGAGAGGGGGGTGAATCAGTATCCAGTACAATTTAAAAAC
>ML785548.1:465275-479301 GCA_009831015.1 Picea engelmannii
TTTTCTTTTCTTAGTTATTAAATTTCATCAAACTGATAGCAATTTTCAGTTGAAGAATATAATTTGTCTTATTTGTGATTAATTATAAGTTTGACTTGATATTCTTTCAAAGCTAGTTTTAATTTGTTTATTTTGAATAAATGAAGCTAAGCATTTATATCTTACGTGAATATTTATGGAACTAATAAATATAATCAATGAAATAAAAACTTAAACATGTTGTTTTACAAGTTTGGTAAATTTTTTTTATTCATTTCTTTATTTTAATTGAAAAAGTATGTTTAGAGTAATATTTTGAAAAATACATCTCTTCGGAGACATCCAAAAAATTGGAACGATACAGAGAAGATTAGTATGGCCCCTGCGCAAGGATGACATGCACAAATCAAGAAATGGTCCAATTTGTTTGGAGGAAAAATTCCTCGAGTTTGGATAATGGAGGCACCAAATATTAATGGAAGGGGTTGAGTGAGTACAATGGTCTTGTCTGCCCAGGGGTTATCTCTCTTGTTGGGCTTGGGTTGACACTATTTCTCATTAGCGCTCCACCACCCTACATGCTCTGAGAATGAGATCAATGCACAATGGGTTTTCCTCACAGTCTTTCAGTGAACCCTTTGGCCTCCTAGCCTAGACATGTTGAGGGAGAGGGGAAAGCCGAGGTGAGCACTAGCATAGTACAAATTCATTGCCTGACAGAGACGTTTGCAGTAGATGGAAAGAACCCTATCCATAGCTAGGACTTAAAGTTTGGTGAATACAAGGACACCACTTATGGCTTATGTTGAGGAGGTGATTCCAGAGGAACCCATCCAGGCTCCATTGGAATCCCTCCTCTTCGTAGTTCCAGATGACTTGCAATTCCCCAGCCTCAACATAGTGAGTAAAAGCACCCAGGGTACCATGGAACGTGCCACCTGCATAGTGGAGGAGGAATTCTCAAGGGAATTCCTCCACATGGACTCAAATTTTACAACCCACAATAATGGAGATAAAATTGGGGACAAGGAACATGTGATCAAGGTGATGGACGTTGGCACTACGCAGAAGGAGCACCCATTCTGGGCACCTCCATCACTCACTACAATCCTAGATTTCTTCCCTGTTATGCCACCTCTATTCATCCCGAAGAATCTAGATCTCATCTTCGACCTCGGGAGCCAAATTGTAGACCAAATCCACTGAGACACCCTCATGAGTCAGAGGATCGACATGCTATTTGATGCATTCTTGAATGCACTGACAAATCAACATTGAAAGAACTGTGTGAAGCCTTTCGTGATCCAACCCAGGGACGTCCCTCTTACCAGATCTCCAGAGGACATACGCTCAGGTGCTAATGATTAATCTTTGGTTCTTTTCAATGGGTACTTTGTACAATTCCTACCCATCTCTCTGTACTGGGAAGCTGTAGATTTAAATTTCTATTTTCCTTTTTCAGTTGCATGCTTGTCTTAAGTTCTTAGAACATCTCTGCAAGAACCAAAATCTTCCACTTGTTGTGGTTTCCATTTGGTAGGGTAGATGGCGGATAACTTTTTTGACTAAAAGTATAACAGTCTTCCACCTGTTCCGGTTTCCGCTAATTTGGAGGAACAGGTGGTAGACTGTTGAAATGTGGCTTTTTTGTATTATAACAACACAGTAATAGGAAATACTTTTTTATTTACAAAAAATGATATTTTGAAAAATATTCTTTGATATTAGACTATAGTTGATTAAGTTTTCTCAAGGTTAAACCCTAATCATAAAAATTCAAACATATAAATTCTACCTATAGGAGAAGGTATAGTTATAATTGAAAGAAAATCAATCTCGGTGTATACTTATAAGTGTATGCAGTCCAACTTTATTTTATATCAAAAGCATATATCATCCTTAGTGTTATTTAACACATTGATTACCCCCACTTGAAAGAGATTAAAGTAAAATTTTAAAAACAAATGGTGAAAGGAAATTCATTAATGATTGCCCCCATCTTGACCAAAAGGAGATGATGAAAGGAAATTCAGAAATGATTGCCCTCTCTCAAATAAATGAAATTATAAATTGAAGTGGTGAAAGGAAATCAAGTTGGGGTATGCAGAAAGTAAAGACAATATTAGTTAGAAATATAGTGCTTGAGATAAATTTAAACTGGTTAGTTTAGAAAATTCTTGAGTAAATTTTAATAAGGAAATATTTATTAACCTTTCTTTAAATTCTTATTCGATCATGTACCTGTTTTGACTATTGACATACTTATCACTTATTATATAATATTTATTATAAAAGAAAGGATTTAGTTTTATATGTTTTTACATAAGTAATTAGTTTTAGAGAATAATGACTACATTGCCAAATAATAAAGGAACTTGGTATGCATGTTCTTCCATGCCTCACAGGGAGACACAATCCCAAGATGGAGCCTAATGTTGTAACATAAGTTTAAATTCAAAATAAAAATTCAAAATTTCATCTTTTATTTGAATAAATTTTAAAAATAGTTCAATTTTGGATAGTGTTAGAATTAATTTTTAATTTTTATGATTTATTTGACTTTAAATTTTGTGCATCTAGATTATAGGTTTATTCGTGATCCTGCAATCGAATCATCAACTTCTATCCCATCTTCAAATGAACAGATTAGATAGATTTCAAAATCCCATGTCAGAGAAAATCATGCACCCAAGATTAACAACCTGGATTATTTGCGCGTAGATCAACGGTTCCTTTCAATTTTGTGGAATTCCTCATCGAATTCCTTAACCCCTCAATCACTATGAAACATGCTCACTGATGGATAGCATGGATTGTATTTCAATTTATCTGATGGACGATTAACATTAAATCTCAAAGCTTTGGAAAATAATATCGATCAATGGTTTAGATTCACTCACGAGTTCAAAAATCACCTTATCGATCAATGGTTGAGATCCAATATTGCACTCTTTAGTCATACTTCTACATTCAACTATAGCTCCAAATTGGGTACTCCATTGAACTTCCTAGATTTTATCTCAGATTCGTATCAAAAGAGACTGATCAATGGTCCATATGTATTTTCATATCCCGATATGTTCTCCTTTCATATGACATGTCAATGTGCCAGAGCAATATTTCGAGGGCCAAACAATAAATGCCACATGTACAAATCAAATCCACCAATGACAAAGAAAATTACATAAAAATTGAGTGACACATGTTAGACATATATCAGTCACCTCATCACCAACATGGACCAATGAGGAATGGACACGTGTCGAGACTGACATTAGCATGGCATTGTCAAGGCCTTAGATAATTTTGGTTTGCGCACATGAGATCAACGGATATTATTCACTCTCATGGATCACTGTGATGGATGGTCTAGATCATAATGTATCGGGATATAGATCAATAGTGGAGATCAAATCTGATACATATCAGATCAATGGCCAAGATGTTTTCAGATCTCAGACATCGAGACAAAATGAAAGAGTGAAAGATGAAATCTTCCAAAAATATGGGGATTGGCATAGTCAGCTAACGTATGCAACCAAACAGGTAATGTCACATCATACCATACCACCAACTCCCAGACGTAATAATTTACATTACCACCATTTGATCTTATTTGATATGACATCATCTTGGGCCACTAGATATCAGATCACTGAACCTTTTCTATGCTACCTTCCATGATACCTTTTTGGTTTGGTGAATAGATCATCATGCCACATCATCTTGCTAGAACAACACTTGTTAGAGTTAATGAGAATTTTCCACGTGTACACGTGGAATTTTCCAGAGACATAGGTTAGAATCTAGAAACTAGGGGACACATAGCATGTACTTATACCACATCAATGAGGACATGGACTGATGAGGGGTGCCACGTGTTCATGGTGACATCATCATGCCACATTAGTTCATATCACCGGGCACCAGGTTTGATTGTATAGGTTATATGCATTTCAAGGCCGATCCGGTAAATATGGGACCCGCTTCTAAAAGGATACTATGCGTGAGGTTTTGGGGACCTATTTTTTCAATTTCAAATATTCTATGAAAGGCCTATTCTATATAAATTAAATAATATGTAATTCCACGATAAATTTGGGATTAATCAATTAGCATGATAATTTTTAAAGAGAGATCTACGGCCTGGATGACATATGGACATTGATCCGACGGTTGTTTTGTATCAATGATATTGATTCCAATTCGGCCATCCTATCAATAAAATGAACAAGTTTTTGCAGTTGAAGAGATTCAAGTATTATTCTATTTAATCAATTCATGTTTAGAATTGGATGAATCGAATAACAATTTATGTTGTTATTTCTATGTAATAATCGATTCAAAGAGATTGTGAAGGGAATTGTTTGGAGGCTGCAAGCATATTGAAGATTTTAAATAAAATTTTCATTTACAGAAAGAAACAAAATCCTAGTTTTTGTTTCTTAAGTTCATGTATTTCCGATTTGAAGTTTCCTATTTTTCTGTAAATTATTTTCTTCATATCAATTTGTTAGTGTTATACGTGTTGCAATTTCATACAACTTCCATTGCAGTAAGTTTCAAAATGATTATTGAGATACAATCTTTCCTTTGTTTTACTGTGAGTAAAATAATACCCACACTTTGATAATTTGTTTATAATTTCTAAGAAATTTTGTAACACGGGAAAATTATTCATGTTATTTATTCTGTTGGACAAAGAGTAATATTTATCTTTATTGGATACATTGATTTGTGTTTCAATTTTATTTATCTCATTTTTCCTTCCATACTATTTACTTTTGGAAGAACTTAATTAATGAGATGAGGCCTCTTTATTTCTGATAATTATTTATTGAAATCTCAGATTCAACATCAAGGATTAACAGTCTTATTATACATTAAATCATTTCTTTGAGATTCCTTGATATTGTTCTTTGAGCCTAGAACAATCTCAGAAACAACATGTTAAGTAAGGGGAAAAGGATCCACTTGTGAGGTAATTTGTGTGAGTTTGAGGTGTTTTGTTTTTTCCTAAATGCACAAAATATTCCTCTAAGGCTTAAATACTAGGCTCCCTCCTGCCACCATGTTGAGACCTCTCAATTAATACCTTGTGCTTGAAAATTATAATGGTGCACATAAACCCACTTGGAGGCCAAATACCCCTTGGGACGCCATGTGTTTCGGTTCGAGGAGTTGTTCTTGGGCCTTGATTTTACAATATTCATTTTTTCCCTAATACCTAGGTCCTCCCCCCCCCACCCAACCATATCTAGGACAACAACTAGTTCTCAAAAATTCATAATATCCTCAATATCCCCACTCAAAGGGAACACATATGCTCAATAGGTCATGTGTGGTGGACCAAGGTGTCATTCTTGAACCTGGATGCTTAGAATATTTCTTTATAGTGTAAGGCATAGGTTTCCTCCTTCAAGCATGTATAGGGCCCAAAGACTCATATACCTAGTATCAAAAATTCCCTAATGGCATCCATATCCCTAATAAAAAGAAAGAATAACCTTGAAAGGTATTGTGTGGTGGTTGGAGGTTTTTTCAATAGCCACATATTCCCAAAATATTCATTTAGGGTCCAATCGCTATGTTTCCTCCCATGACCATGTCAAAGGCCTTAAGACCCATAATTGTTCTTCAAAATATTACAATAATGATCATATCCCTATATGGAAGACAAGGATGTCATCGAGATGTCCTATGTGGTATTTTGAGTCATTGTTCTTCACTTTATATGTTTAGAAGCTTCCTTTATTCCCTAGCTCATGGGATTCCTCCCAAAAACTATGTCCAAGAAACTAAGACTAATACCTACTGTTTAAATCATCCAAATGTTTTTTATGTTCCCACTCATAGGCCAAGGATATCATTGGGAGGTAATGTGTGCTATATTGAGGTGTCATTTGTATCCCTTGATAACTAGAAGCTTTCTTTATGGGAACCGAGTATCATTCCCTGACCATGTCAAGGACCCCAATACCTATATCTACTACTCAAATCATCCTAATTTCATGGATATCCCCACTTAGAGTTGAAGGATACCCTTGATGATGCCCCAAACCACCATACATGACCTCCCAAGGGTTTTAGAATGGCCTCCTACTAGAAATATGGGTGCCATTAGTATATTTTACATAACAACAGTGGGTCTCAGAACCCTACCATGGTTGGGGGAGAAACAAAAGGGAATTATTCCCTAAAGAAATATTATCAAGCTTGATGGCCATAAAAAATTCATTGAATCACCACAAATATCCTTTTCAGGGATCTCTAGCCATTGAGTGGGTTCCATTCATAGGCTTTGAGCACCATATTTGGGTCTCAATACCTCTGGTTTGGGCCTCAATGACATTAGGATGTTTTTTTCACCATGTAATGCACTTAGGTCCTTGAACATGGTTAGGGAAGGAACAAAAGGTGTTAAGGTGCTATTTGAATATTCTCAAGATCAAGCTTCATGTAGTAGTCCTTGAATAACCACATATGACTTTTGTAGAATATTTTTGGTCTATGTGGGAAATATTTGGTACCATTAACATGTTTTGCATAATGAAATGGGTCTTGGGGCCTATAGCATGTATAGGGGAGGAAATCAATGAACTTAGGCCAAAAACAAAGCTTATTGAGCTGAAAGGCCATTAATTAGGACTTGAACAACCACATTTATTCTTTAAAAGGGATGTTTTTCCTTTAGGTGGGATATGAGTTCCATTATGAGTTTTTTTGCAACATATATGGGAGTCAATTCCCATAACATGGTTGGATAAAAACAAAGGAAGCATGCTTGTTGATCCACATTTCTGATCAAATTTGTGTTTTCATTTAACCATCTATACAATTTTTCCTTGTCTTTTCTTTTGTATGTTTTCCTTTAGTCTTTTTCTCTTTTATCAAAATATTCCCAACACTTAGCCAATTTTGATGTAATCAAGAGTAGGGGTAGCATAAGCCTTGGATCCGCATGTTTGCAGGTCCATAGGTTCACAATCGTATTGCATACATTTTGCACCTCTTACTTTTACTTCCACCATAATTCACTTTTCACCTTTTTCATACTTAGTCATTTTCTTGAAATGTAGATGTGGATCCACATACCATGTATCAATGAAATTCACACATTTTTGTTTCCCGACTTGTACCTTTTTCACTTTTTTCAACACCTAGTCAATTTTCAAGAAAAGAGGATGCGGGGCCACTTACCATACAATAACCTTTTTCTAGTCTCTAGGTCTACACGTCCGAAGTCCTGTGTTCTCTAAGACACACATTTTACTTATCTTATCCAACCAAAAATTATTTCCAACACTTAGCCACATTTTTAGTTTCGGTGAAGACCTCTTTACCCTTCCTCTTATGTGTGTTCATAGGTCCACACCTCCGCAGTCCCAAATTATACAATTTTCACTTTCCATTCCATATTTTACACTTCCATACATAACATTTTTTATTTGCCATGAAATCACATCACCACTCCCCATCGCATTTATTGTCCCTGCTACATCAATTGCCACTTTTATAAGCATAATGTCATTATTAAATTCATAAAACATTCATTAAGACTTGCAATAAATTCAAATCTCATGCAATTCAACAACATTAAAATCACGATTTATGATTGATTCAACTATCAAGACAATACATGGTGAAATTAAGTAAAAACTAATATGCAAATTTGTAAATATCGAGAGTAACACAACCTATTATCAATGACAAAAGAAGAAAAAGAATGTCAAGTAAGAAAAAAGAGTTGTATTGTGGAGATACTCTAAACACACTTGGGTGTGAGGATCAAGAATTTTAGTGATCCAAGGCATACGATTATTACAAGACTCTTTCTCCAGACGAGAAGAAAATGAACTTGATTTAGACTTCAAGCATAGAATTAGTAGATTGTGTTCCAAAAATAACAAACTTCAAAGAAATTGTTCATTGGTTCACAAACAAGTTCAACTCTGAGAAAAGAATAATTCAATTTCAAGGGTATTAACCCATTTCTCTATCTCCTTCGTCATTCTTCAAAATTTTGCGATTCCCTACACTTGCCTTGTGGTTTAAAAATGAAGAAGTCGATGAATTTCTGAAGCAACATAAAGGAGGGGAGATATTTCTAAGAAATTATTTGGAAGACCCAAGCAAGAAGCCTGTTGCTTCTAGGATTGAGGTAACTTCACTAAAATACCCATACAGATTGTTTGCATATTTTTCACCCATATTATTCGTTAGGAATCTACTGCATTTGTACCAATAAATGTTATACATGCCCTGCATTATGCTTTGCATGAAAAATCTATTATAGATTTGGGTTATCTTGTTTCGAGTGAGGTCTCTTTCCAATTTCATAATTTAAAAAAGACTCAAAAATTATACACAATGTCTTACCTCATCCGTGCCATTGCTTATGGTCACGTATTTGAAGATTTGTCAAGGGAAAAACATGTTTATTTTAATATGGAACCAATTTATGCATGGTATTTGACTTTGTATAGACACAAAGATCAATAAAAGTTGCACCCAATCCATAACAATTTTATTTCATAGTTTAAAAAGATGAGTTTTGGTCCTAATACATCGATACTATCTCTTGAAGTAACTACCTTTCTCTCTGGGAAAGGAATTTATGCAACTTTTGAAGAATTTTTTGTTATCATATTGTTTGGTCATGAACAAAATCCTTTTCTTCTCCCATTTATGTATCATATATTGTTTTCACCGAGGAAATGTGCAAACAATATAAAACTTGGTCCCATTTCTTTTATGATAGAAGGAAAAAATAATTCATACCTCTACCATGGAAAATTGGAGAATTTATTGTGAAGCATATAACCCACCTTAACGAATGGGAAGGACATCATGAACAATTGGGCTTAAAGGAATCCAATTTTTTTAATGGTTCTGAACCAAATAACAATTTCACTACACACATGGAATTAATTGGGTATTCTTCATAGTTCACCAAAGTTGAGCAATTTCAAGAAGGTGCCATAGATAATCTAGATCTCCGTGAAATCACGGTAGACCAAGTTTGAAATGACATGGAAGAAATAAACAACACAAATGAATATTATAGACACCATGGCAAGGAAGTGACATATAAAAACCCTAAGTCATCAACAATGTACCAAAATAGTATTCCATCAAGAACAAAGAATAGAACCAGTGGTATGGATATGAGAAAGGAATCAATTGGAGGCTCAAATGATGGTGGCAATAAAGACCCACCTAGAAAAAGTCATGAAAAATGTCTTCTTGCATATACTTTTGTCAAAACAAAAATAAATACATCAACTATAGGGTTAAGCATACATGAAATCTAGGAAAGTCCACAAGTAATGGATATCAGTGAGCTCATTGAAGAACCTAGTTGGTATGCACAAAGACTACTGGAAGCCAGGGAAATTGTTGAAGCCTTGATTACCCAGGAACGTGAAATATTTGAAGAGGAATGTGTTACTTTTCACCACACGAACTACAATCGTGAATATAAATTATTGTTATTAGAAAAATTCAATATTAAAAATAAGAAGTCATAAAAAAAATTGAATTCATCAATTGGTTTTGATGGAGTTGCACCGTAAAAAATTGCACAGTTACATGTAGAAACTGAAGAATCTTTGAAGCAATTTATTTATAATATGGAAAAATAAAATTCACGGTTGAAAAAAAGGATAAAAATGTTAGAATATGCCTTGATACTAGGATCATTGTTTCTAGAGCCTTTGAACACAATCCAACCTGCATTTGTGTTAGAAAATGTTCCAGAAAGCAGTAGTAAATATAAAGTCTCTTCAAGTTTATTACGAGCAATAAGAAAATATGTTGGTGATGCCATACATAAAAGAACTGATATAATTAAATAAATTTGGGACCTCGCTTAGAGTATTGCTAGTTTTTCATCAAGAATACAAAATTTCAAGGAATATTTGCAAAAGGACCCAGAAAATTATGAAAGATTTTACAGGGAAGATGTGAGTACATTCTCAGCTAGAGTTTCAATCTTAAGTGAATCTCATGAAAAAGAAAAAAAAAATCCTTCAACTTACCAGATTAAATAGGTCAATGGATGTTGGCTAAGAATAATTAAAGGTTTGAAAGAACTGATAAATGATATTGATGTTTTGAAAATTAAAAAAAAAAGGATGTGTTTCTTAAGCTCGTGGATCTTATGAAGGAATTTGATGGTCACAATTTATTGATGGATACCATGATTTTATCAAATAAAAATTTAATAGAAAAACTTAATGCATTAAACATTTCTTTGGATAATGAATTCACTGAAACACTAGATTTTTTTTGAAGAAGTTCAAAAATGGTTAATGCGGTATACCAATAGAAATGATGAAGTTGATGACACAATGCATCAATGAGAGATGTATCTGAGAGAATTTGAAAATGAATTATTTGAAATTAAAACTAAGCATGAAATTAATATAGCTCCTTTAAGGGTCCCCGGATGGGGTGACACATGGTGCGCACTTGTCAATGACTGGAAAGGATACAATATTAGTTAAGTCCCCTCGCCGCAACCCTCCTCCCCTATCCATTTGTTATGCATATCCTTCATTTCCACCAAGGCCCAATGTGTCAGGTCTTAATGGCGACTCGGTTTTGACTCCTTGGCACCAATATGATACAATGAATGGCCATTACTCCAACACTTATGGCTACCAGAGCCAACAACTCCTTTGTCCTCCTGCTCTCTTTTTTATCCTACCGGGGGTTTTATCTTGGGAATTTGGCCGCAGTTTACCATATCATCCTTATTTCTTTGTTTCACGCATTAGATTTTCATCCTCTATATCTTGCTCACACCTCTGGCCACCCCACTATTGATTCCATTTTCCCAATGCTCTTCTTAGCCATGCCTCGTAAGAGAGGTAATTCCTGACGCATACTAGCCTATTACAGCTGGTTTGAAAGGCATAAACTCCTAGGACCTTCCTCTCTCGCTCTCATTCCAAGTGGTAGCTCAGACCACTCACCCTCCTATAATCAAAATTGGCATGAGGAGGCTCAACCATAGCCTCTCTCATCAAACAAAGAGGGTATCCATGGATGTTGTCTGATGGAAGAGGATATTCTTCCCAACTGGGAGGAAATTATACCATATTCGTCGATTACCACCTCTGCACAACAATCAACCACCTGCACTATTAGCCCTTTAATTTGTCTAGAGCTAGCTAAGATAGGCTGCATCGTGGAAGAGGAAATTCCTCTTCAGGAGGAGAACTCTAGTAAGAATTTTGTTGCTACTATGGAAGAGGACCCTGGGACAAATTATGTCGCTGCTACGGATTCTGCATCTGCTAAGAATTTTGTTACTGCTACTATGGTAGAGGGCCCTAGAATAAATTAGGATGAATGTTGGAATGAAGATGACAGTGAAGAGAATTATCTCCTGGCTCCCATCTCTTGCAAGCTCACGGAAGACCACATGGTATTGATCTTCGAGATGCATAAGGATTTGTAAAAGTAGTTGCACAACTAGTGCACCCTCAGGAAGCACTTGGATGTCCTGTATGACTCCCTATTAAGAGAGCCTATGAAAAGTTGATTCCTGAATTGCTGCCAGCCTTTTGCCTTCAAAATTCGCCAGGATGGGCACCTGGGTTCGCCTCATGTATATTCCCCTTACAAGTTTTTTCTTTGGTCTTAGTGGTAAGTCTTTTGTGCATTACAAACTCTGGTTCTGTCTCACTATATGGTCATGGAACTATTTCTATCACTTGTTATGGTTTCCATGCTTGTGGTAGAACATGTGACAAGTCCCCATGTTTTTGACAGATGTCCTATTGTGGTCTTTGAACAATTATGTCCATGCATTATGGTTTCTACTACTGTGGCAGAATAAGTGGCATGCTCTAGTGTATACTCAGATATGTGTAACGTTTTCTAATGTAAGGTAATATAATACATTTTATTTGCAAAAAAAAATATAGCTCCTTTAAGGGAGTATATCGAAGAGTGGTTGAAAAATACATTAATCAAAATTAATGAGATGGAAAATCAAAAAATAGTTGCAGTGGTTATGCCACCTCAAACACAACATGAAACTACAAAAGAAACACCTCCAAAAAGGTAAAGGGTTACAAGAATTGTCCATCATAGTGAGTCAAGAAAAAATTGAGTTCCCATTTTTATGTCTATTTATTCCACAATCCTTTGTCATATTGCCTTCTATTTCTCAGTATCTTGTGAAAACCAGGATCATCCTTGATTATTTCCCTCTTATATTCTATGTATTTTCATTTTATGGTACACAGGATCCCAATCCCAATCCACTTTGAAGGGAGAATGAAAATATTTTCTTTAAGAACATTAACTTTGTATTTAAAGACTTATATTGTTTTTTGAGACTCTGAGATAACTACCTAGGATACTACATTATTGTATTATCAAAGAATTGTATTTGAATATTGAGTCTCAATTTTTTTTATCCATCATAATCTTTTTGGTTCTTATTGGAATGATCATTTAAAGTTCTCTTGTATATGCGGTCCATTTTTCTTATCTTTTTACTATGGATACTATGGATAATGTTTACTATGTTGATGAATGTTGTGATGGAAATTTCAGTCTCTTATTTATAATACTCATTTTGTAATATCCCTAGGCTGAACCCAATTGTAAATGAAAAATACAGATGTATGTAAGACGGTGAGATTTTTGACATTATTTTTGTATGCACCTTCCATGGTATAGTGCGCACATGTACTACGCAGTAAAATGATGAAGTGTGCACATTCTAGGATACCGCGTGTTGGTCCTGAGATTAAACTTAAGGCTCAAAGAGTAATGTCAGGAAATAGGAATGTTTAAAGAGAATGTTTTAAAAGAGTGCCTTTTCTACCTTTAGTTATATAAGAAATGATCCTTAAATGAAATTAATAATAGGATAGTATAGAGGTCGTGTTTTTTTGTCTGAGTCATAATTATAATATCAAATGGTGTGGGAGAAACTTACAAAATCGTTAAACAAAGATAGGCATTAATGGCATATGAGTCTCACCTTGTTTGCAGTAGAAGAAAGTAAAGAGTGCACCCTTGAACAAGTTATGAGATGTAGTAATTCACACAACTTGCAAGTCTTGTTTTACTCACAGTAAACACAGAGGAAAAAATGGTTAATGAATTGCTGATATAATACGATTACAGTAGTGTAATACTAAATTGCAACCAATAACTTATCAAGGAATTACATAAAGAAATTCAGAGATATGGAAATATATAAGAAACACATAACTCAAACTGAAAGAAAATTAGAATCTTTTTCTGCACTTGTATTAACACCAAAAAATGAGAGTTTTCTCTATTGCATCCGGCAAGAAGAAACCTCGAATAGATATGAAATCTATCTATTTATACAACTCAAAAACCATTGGACTTCATATAATATCTCCTAAAAAAAGAATGTAATTCAAATGAAACGACAACAAGCTGATATTGTTTGAGTTGGGGCTTTCATCTGTCTCTTCATCTGCTCATAGACGCACTCATTTTCCTTTGTTATTTGAATTGGGAACACATGTCCATTGAGGCCACCATAATCATTTGTTTACTATCCTCATCATTTGATTCCACTACTATCTGTTCTTTGGATGTGTTTAATGGAAAAATAATATGAGTTGAAAATATGGAGGGAGTGATAATGTGACAGGTAGCTCAACATTGGCTCGCTATGCGATGGCTAACAATTACAAGAAAGAGTAACTACTCACGAATAGGATGACATAGGGGAAAGTGTAGGTGGGGAGGTAAATGAGGTAATCGATGTGGAAGGTGTAATAGGCTGGAGGGTGAACGAGATACATGACGTGGATGACATGTGTTGCTCTAGTGTCCCTTTATGTTTATCTATTTTATGGGGGAGTGAGGGGGTGGTTTGAAGTAACCCTCTTTTCATCCCACAATGCACTTGATGATGCCACACAACTCTTTTACTATACCACGGTTTCAATTGTGGGACCGCTCAGGAATTTTATTGTTCGAGCATGTTGTGTCTGTTGATACTGAGAGGGGGGTGAATCAGTATCCAGTACAATTTAAAAAC
>ML785549.1:0-15733 GCA_009831015.1 Picea engelmannii
TCATTCTTCCCTTGTGTGCATGTGAAAAAAGGGGTTTTAGATTCGGGTAGAAGGTTAAAAGTTAAGTCTTGAGGGTCATGATCTGCGTATGAGCTTAGAGCCCTAGCTTATTAGTCCGTAGGGTAGAATACCCAACAACAATTTTCCATATTAAGAAGCTTGATAGAAATCATTGTTCTATCATTGAGAACCCCTTTGTATGCTTTTGCTAAACTACCAACTCCTAACAAGTTGACATCACTAAAGTCATTTGTTGCAGTGATGAGTTCTGCATTGTAAATTCTTTGATGCCCCACATTTAAAGATGCCTTGATCTCTCTAAGAGCACATCTCTTGTGATTTTGTCTCCACAAGATTCCCATAAAAAGACACAATACAATAGTGGATACCACTACAACAACATGTATGATAACTCTTTTCAAATGCAAAACACTTTTATGTTTATGAGTAGAGCATGGGGACAAACCTACGCGAGGTCCACCTAGACCAAGATTTCCCATAAACGCAGTGGCACCAAGATCTTTGAAATCTCCACTTCTAGGGATTTCTACCGACAACTTGTTGAATGAAAAATTCAAGTGGTGAAGCATTTGAGATTTTTCATCGAATCAAATATTCCACCTGATAAATTGTTGGAAGAGAAATCCATTTCCTGAAGACTCTGGAGTTCACCATTGAGATTTTCTAAATATGAAAAGTGTGTTTGAAAGGACAATAAATTCTCAAATATGAAAATTCTATTTGAATTTTGAATAGTAAATATTAAACTACCATTCACGTGGGGCAAGGGAGAGGGCAGGAGAGATTTCCGAGAAGAGGAGAGATAGTACCTTGTAATCCCATGCCTGAAACATTGAGAGAAACCACTGTTGGTCTGCGCCGAATGCATGTGATGCCTGTCCAGTTGCAGAAGGAAACATTTGGTTTCCAAGTAGTGGATAGTGGATAAGGAGTAATTGCAGACATGAATCCTAGCAGAACCTCGTGATTAGAATCATTGTTGAGATGAGGATGGTGAGGATTAGATAAGTGAACAGTGGAGAACACAAAAGGGAGACCAAGGATAATAAAGAGGGTTCCCAATTGATAGTGGATAGTGGATAAGGAGTAATTGCAGACATGAATCCCAGTAGAGCCTCGTCATCAGAAGCATTGTTGAGATGGGGATGGCGACGATTAGATAACTAAAGACAAGGATAATCAAATAAAATAAGAAAAGAGAAGGAACATAATAGATTTCCATCTCTACAAAGGAATGGATTTGATGACAATGAGATTTTATGAATATGAAAACAGTGTTTGAAAGGACAATAAATTCTCGAATATGAAAATGCTCTTTGAATTTTGAATAGTAAATAAGGGAGAGAGGGTAGGAGATTCTCTCAATATGGAAATGGTTTTTGAAATGTGGGAAGCAAGCTCCATTTTTCCCACCAAGCTCCAAGTTCTGAATATGAAAACGTTGTTTGAAATTTGAATGGAACCATTCACACGGGCAAGACTTTAAAGTGGATTCGACGTAAGCACTACAAGAGATAAATTTGTGTGTTGCATGCATGGATAATAAGAGGATCTCTTTGGTAAGAGGATGGCCATGGTAAACTAGTGGATGGAGTATGTTATAATAGTTTACAGAGGATCGTTTCATTTTTTTAAGTGGGTGGAATTATTTGAAAAGTATCGCCCTTTTTTATTACAAGGTAAGAGGTGGATCCTTTATGTTTTGGTAAAAGGTTTTGAGGTATAAAATATTTATTAAATATTTTCTTTAAAATATTTTAACTAATATTTTTTTGAGGTTTGAGGTTCAACTTTGAGTAAGAAAAATTCTCTATATTAAGGCTTGGTTTTATAAGGAGTGGTTTTGGAGTTTTTTGTTAATGGCGAAAGTGTAGAGTTTTAAGTTTGAGGTGGAGAAATTCAGTGGCAAGAATAGCTTTGCGTTGTGGAAGATCAAGATGCAGGATTTGCTTGTGAAACAAGGATTGCAAAAGGCATTGGCTAGAAAGATAAAGAAACCGACAAGCATGACAGATGAGGTCTGGGAAGATCTAGATGCAAGAGCCCTCAATACCATTCGTTTGTGTCTGGAAAATGAACAAAAATTTGATCACTTGAATGTTTTCAATACTCTGATTTGTCAATTATCTAGTATGGAAATAACGTACGAACATGAGGACAAGACGATTACGCTATTATGTTTGTTTTTCGAGTCTTGGGATCATTTGGTCACATCTATGTGGTTCAGCTCAATAGATGCCATTGATTATTGCACTGTTGTGGGAGCTTCATTGTCTGAGGAGATGAGGAAAATATCCAGTAAGGAAACCTCAACAGTGGAACCAATGGTGGTCAGAGGTCAATCTATAGAAAGAAGAAAAGATAAAAAAGGTACAACCAGGTCTAAGTCAAAATATAGTAAGGGTAAGGGAAAATGTTGGTTCTATGGAAAATCCGGGCATCTCAAGAAGGATTGTTGGAAAAGACAACAAACATCCAAAGAGGACTCCACAAAAGAAGAAAATTAAATTACAGGTATGGTTGATGAAGTTTTGTGTGTCTATTGTGTCTCACCACCTGTGTTCACATAGAAGGTGCAAGGCGGTGATGGTTGAGTCACCATGGGAAAAAAATATATATATTTACTTTGGAATTGTAATAATAATTGAATGCATGTAAATGAGCATATGTCTGTAAGACTTGGATAGGCATGCATATTTACCAAGTCACCTATGAAAAGTCTAGACATAGATTTAGGTAGATTGAATATGTGGGGGGGCATGTATGTTGGGTTAACCTTGACTCGATGAAAGAGTTAATGAGTTAAATCTGGTTTTTAGGTCAAAGCATGTGGTTTTTCGGGTCCATTTTTTTGGGTAGCCCGTGGTATTGTGTCCATGGATTGCATGTAATGAAGCCTATACAAGGCTTGGTGAACTCCATTGTAAATGGCCCTGGAGGTAAGCGATGAAGGCTTACTTGGACGAATTGGTCGAACTTGGTCAAAGGAATGTTCGTATTAAGGTGGAGCATTGAGACTTCAATGTAAATGCCCTAGAGGTGAGCAGCAAAGGTTCACTTGGGTTGGTTTGGCCGGATTTGGTCAAAGTTGTTCGAATGCAAAGTTTGAGGTGGAGCAGTGTGTCCAGGTTAGAAAGGTGGGTCTGTAGAAAGGATGATGTGTTGGCAGGTCAATCATGTGTTTAAGAATATATGATGAAGGTAGGTTCATATCCATGGAACTTGGAAAGTATTGCAAGGAAGATAGGATCGAATATGCATGTTCAGTAATGCCAAGTTGCAGCAATAGTTGTGGACAAAAGCGGTTGAGCTATCTGGTAACTCGGTCACCATCGGTTGCAAAAGACAAGAAGATTCAGGAAGCGGTATGAACATATCATCTGGTAATTCTCTCAATGTGGAAACGATTTTTGAGAGGGCGGAGATTCTTTCAATATGGAAACGGTTTTTGAAATGTGGACAACAAGCTCCATTGGTCCCACCAAGCTCCAAGTTCTGAATATGAAAACATTGTTTGAAATTTGAATGGGCAAGACTTTAATATTCAACAACCATTAACGCGGTGCACATTCGACATATCACCCTCAACAACACCACGAGAATGTTATCTTTGAACTTCGAATATTAGAAATAGAAAATCTTAAAATCTTAAAAAGCTATTATCTATTTAACCATTCAAAGGATTGGTGATATTTCACTTTAAAGAAAAAGCTATTATCTACTTAACTATTTTAGTTTAAATAAGGTTAACTATTTAGAGAAAAAGAAAGATTTTTAATAACGAGTATCTTTATTTTGAATTTATTATTTTTTTAAAAATAGTGGATGTTATTATTTTAATGTTTTGTTTTCAAGTATCCATTATTAATATTTTTATAACATAAATATGTTTAATTTTTATTAAATATTAATAACATAAATGTATTTAATTTCTATTATTTTTTAAACAGATTAGATATATATTATTTAATCTTTAAATAAAAGTATAAAAACAAATTAAATATATATTTTAATGATCTTAATAGAGGATGAATTTTTTATAATCATAAGAAAACATCATCATCTTCAAATCTTTGAAAACACTATGTTTAAATTTTGAATAGGCAATAATTGAGAGGATAAGAATACACTATGTTTAAATTTTGAATAGGAAAAAATTGAGAGGATAAGACTTTTAGTGTGGGATAAATAAATAATATTTCAACTATCTTGTGTTTTTGGGTAAAATTGGTCTTAAAGATGGTTGGAACTATGTTGGAAGTTAGAGTTGTTGGAAACATGTCAACGAATTTTTCAACATGCACATGCATGCAACTATATTTAGAATGTGCATGCATGCACTCTTTTGTGAACATATTGTGTAAATGATGGATCTAATTATAATCAATTAGTCTTGTTGTTTGAGAGATGTTATATATACGAGCATACCCATATAGGTGAAGTGAGTAATGAACAATGTGTTGTAGAGTGTGTGAGCAAGACACAATACTATGGAGTACAATGTGTCTGTGAGGAGATGATGGTTGTATGCCATTGCAATTCTCCCTTGAATAATAAGAATACCGACTATCATTGTCCAATGTTTTTTTCCCGCATTGGGTTTCCACATAAATCACTTTGTCAATTGTGTGATTGTTGTTGTGCTTGGTTTGATGTTCTCGGTTTTATGCTTTGTAGTTTCTTTGTTTTGCTTCCGCTATCCAACAAGTGGCATCAGAGCAGGTGAGACAAGATGAATGGATCTACACGAGTTCAAGAAATCCATTAGATGAGAAGACATGATATGGCATGTGAGAGCGACTTCTCACTAAACCTGCACATGGAAAATTTGATCTAAGCACTGCAAGAGCTCGATTTGTGGGTTGCAAGATGGAGGAGAACATAATAGTTGATATTTCTTGGACTATCGCTCCTTATAATCACTGTCAAACTTACTATGTTGAGATTTATGGAGATCATTTCCCTTCATGACTAGGAGGGGGTGTGATAACTGTTCATTATCGCACCTATGCCTTGCGGGTAGCACGATACTCGTGGAAAGTCATTTTAATCAAAGGTATATGCATAGAACCTAAAAGTATATGCATGCACATAACTCAAGGTAAAGTGGACGCTTTTTTAATGCATGGATAACAAGTGTTGTGTGGCAGCTGAGTCCCTGCCAAGTAGACTTGGGAATGGAGATGATAGTTGGCAGCTTATAATTATTCATGATGATGATTTTTGGAAGATGGGGAGAGACGAGGAATATTGTTAAAAAAACATAAATCATCAATATCATAAGTAAAGGGTAATTAGAATAGATCTTTAAAAAATGTTAAAAAGTTATGTTCAATTGTTTTTTAGAAATGAAATGATAAGAAAATTGTAAATATTAAAAGATCTATTGAAATTACATTGAATAGTAATTTAAGATATAACTTCTATATTACTTTAGAGTTATTGAAAAAGAATCTACCCAGGAATAGATGGCAGGAACAAAGAAATTATTATGAAATGGAATCTTCCCATAAAGTAATATGAAACGTAACATATGAAAAAGATATATGATAATATATTCTGACGTAAATCATGGTTTAATGCGTTTTAATGGGATATGTTCTCGGGGTATTTGCTTATTTATTAGTAATCAAAGCATAATTAATCTGTATTGGGAAGGACACGAAGGTGGTGGAGATGGAAGTGAGCGATAAATGGTTTGAAACTTTTAAAGCTTGCGAGTTCGAGGAGTGCAAGGTGGAATTGTAGATCACAGAAGTTTTGGGTGCAAGATGTATATCATGGAACACGGGGAATGAGAGTTCGATAAGCTTCAAAGACTCCTGTAAATCACGGTTTAATGTGTATTAATGGGAGATGTCCTGGAGGTTTTGACGTAAATCGCAGTTTAATGGATTTTAATGGGACATGTGCTCGAGGTGAGTTGCCAATCCTTATTAATGCCAATCCTTTAGAACTTGTGTGGTGAGTTGTCACTAAGCAAAGCATAATTAAAGTGCATTGGTAAGGACACGAAGGTGGTGGGGATGGAGGAGAGCGATAAATGCTTTGAAACTTTATGTGAACCCGGGTAGAGTGAAGCTTGCGAGTTTGAGTGTGGGGTGGAATTGTAGAGCACGAAAGTTTTGGGTGCAAGATGTATATCATGAAACACGGGGAATGAGAGTTCGATAATGCCAATCTAGGAACCCAGGGCCATAAAATTGGCTGAGTATGGAAAGGAATGGCGGTCAGTCGGGCTCCCGTAAATCACGGTTTAATGCGTATTAATGGGAGATTTCCTCGAGGTTTTCGCTTATTAATGCCAATTTTTTCAAACATGTGTGTTGAGTTGTCACTAGTAAAAGCATAATAAATGTGCATTGGGAAGGGTGTGAAGGTAGCGGGGATGGAAGGGAGCGATAAATGCTTTGAAACATTTGTGAACCCAGGTAGAGTGAAGCTTGTGAGCTGTAGGAATTGTAGACCATGGAAGTTTTCGTTGCAAGATGTATATCAAGGAATTGTAGATGACGAAAGTTTTGGGTGCAAGATTCATAATAGCGCCAACCCGAGGATCGATGACCAAAATATTGGCTAGGTATGAAAAGAAACGGCAGTCGGTCAGACTCCCGTAAATCACGGTTGAATGTGTTTTTTTCTTATTAATTCCAATAAGCAAACTTGTGTGATGAGTTGTCGCTAGTAAAATCATAATGAATGTGCATTGGAAAGGGTAGGAATGTGGCGGGGATTGAAGAGAGCGACAAATGGTTTGAAACTTTTGTGAACTCGGGTATAGTGAAGCTTGTGACCATAAAGTTGGTTAAGTATGGAATTGTAGATCATGGAAGTTTTGGGTGCAAAATGTATATCACGGAACACGGGGAATGAGAGTTTGGTTGCACCAACCCAGGAACCGACGACCATAGAATTGGGTAGGTATGAAAAGCAAAGGCGGTCGATCAGACTCTCGTAAATCACAATTGAATGCATTTTTTTGCTTATTACTACCAATAAGCGAACCTGTGTGTTTAGTTGACGCTAGTAAAAGCATAATGAATGTGCATTGGGAAGGGCAGGAATGTGGTGGGAGTTGAAGAGAGAGATAAATGGTTTGAAACTTTTGTGAACCCTGGTATAGTGAAGCTTGCGAGTTCCAGGAGTCTGGGGTTGAATCGTAAATCACATAAGTGTTGGGTGAAAAATGTATATCACGAAAGTGTTGGGTGAAATATGTATATCATGGAACATGGGGCATAAGAATTCGATAGCGCTAAGTCGGGACACCGCGGTGAGATAATTGGCTAAGTGTTGAAAGGGACGATGGTCGGTCGGGCTCATCATGTGACGATATAGATGGAGATGAGGATATGGTAGTTCACTAACCGGAGAACCCACGACTAATCCAGGAGCTCGAGAAAGTCAAGTTCAAGTTTAAAGAGATTTTGGTTATATTTATTTAAAATTTATTCATATTAATGTATCTTAATAGATTATTTGTGGTCCAAATGTAAACCATGTTCCAATTTATGGAGGAATCATAGACTACGGAAGTTCTTAGTGCAAGATATATATCACAGAATTGTAGATGACAAAATTTTTGGGTGCAAGATTTATAATAGCGCCAACCTGGGGACTGGCATTGGATAGGTATGAAAAGAAATAACGGTCGGTCAGACTCCCGTAAATCACGGTTGAATGCATTTTTTTCTTATTAATGTCAATAAGCGAACCTATGTGCCGAGTTGTTGCTAGTAAAAGAATAATGAATGTGCATTGGGAAGGGCAGGAATGTGGTGGGATTGAGGAGAGAAATAAATGGTTTGAATTTTTTTTGAACCTGGGTATAGTGAAGCTTGCATGTTCCAGGAGTCCGGGGTTGAATTGTAAATAACGAAAGTGTTGGGTGAAAGATGTATATCATGGAACACGAGGCATAAGAATTCGATAGCACTAAGTCGATACCCCTCAGTGAGATAATTGGCTAAGTGTTGAAAGGGATGACAATCGACTGTGCTCATGATGTGATGATATATATGGAGATGAGGATCTGGAAATATACTAACCTGGGAACCCGCGACCAATCCAGGAGCTCGAGAAAGTCAGGTTCAAGTTTAAAGAGATTTTGTTTATATTTATTTAAAATGTATTCATACTAATGTATCTTAATAGATTATTTGTGGTCCAAATGTAAACCATGTTCCAATTTGAAGGGTGTTTTCGGCTCGCAAATTTTTCTCAAACCCATAAGAAATAGACAAAAAATATATGACTTAACATTTTGTATATGGAAGCATATATTGAAATATAGGAAGCTGCAATATATGCACAATATTAGACAGGAACATGACCCCAACATGTACAGGGAAATGAGTTAATTTTAAAAAGAAATAAAAAATTCAAAAAACAACACCAAACATTGAAGATCACCATAGAACAAACTCAAATATTTTATATTCAGATAAACTGGGTTACAAAATACATTTGAGAATATTTCCCAAAGTAGTTGTCTTGGAATTTGTAAAAAAATATATAGTTCAATACATATTCTATGAAATATAAATGTGTTTGCCATAATGATTGGGATTGGGGCTCCCACGGACTACAAATCAAAGATGTACAAGAATCAAGCTTGTAGAAAGAAGAAAGTCGACGATGGAAAACAACAAGATCTGGCAAGAAGAAAGAGAAAATTGTCAGTCCTCGGTTAAATATTTGTTAGAGTAACTGGATGAAGACATCGACAAAGACATAAGAATTTGATCAGTATCAACTTACTATGATGGTGTCCCATGCCTTGTCATTTTCTCATTGATGTCCTTTTATGGCTTTCCTCGATGGTTATGGGAACCGTGTGAAGCGTCCTTTGCCCTTGATTGGTAATCTTGTCGACAACCTTTTTAAATGACTCTTTAATGTAGCTCCTCATGGGCGCCATGTTGATTTCATGCCAAATTTTTATATTGAATATTTCACTTTCCAAGTCCCTTAGATCAATAGAGATGTTGTGAAATGATTCTTGAATATCTTGGATTTTAATCGAAAAACTGACTAGCCAGTTTTTCACGTCATCTTCACCATATTCAAGAATGCCATAGAAATTTTCAAATGACAGTCTTTTATAGATATGAACTTGATCATCAAATGCTTGCTTGGTTAAAAACAATGAGTTGAATATCAATTTAGGGTATTGGACTTCATTGGTGTTGTCAGCTAGATCTATCTCAGTTAGCTTCTTGAATAGTGTAACACACCCACGATGGGACAAAATAAAAAAATAAAAATATTTTTCCTCAATTAGTCGATTCCTCTATCCATGGTCTTTAATCCTGTTCAATGGAAGTCAAGGTAGAACCTCAAATCCACTTACAAGTCGGCTCCTGAATGAACCCTGATTTAATTTTATGTTGGTCCCTTTTCTTCCTTTGGCACAGGTCTTGTGATACCCGCGCCTTTTGTCTCTGCGCACTTTGGGTGCTTCTCAAATTATGGGTGTTAGCTCCTTTTCGGATAGGCCCTCTCTTGATATGACCTGGGGATATGACCACACGATTGCAAGCATGTTCAAAAGTAGTTTGGTGTCAAAATTCTTTTAGGGACGATATACTCCTACTCCCTCCATGTGTCCCCTAGATGAAACCACGATTTGGATCCCAATCCACTCTTGATATATTAACTTCCTCGCAACTTCTATCCCCGATATGTTACAGGATCATCAATCTCAGGATATGGACAATAACGTTTGAATTGACGATTCAAATCTGTGCCCTTCTTATCTACGTCCTAGATCAACTCTCTCCTTGAATCAATAGTTAAGGTTCTCTTCGCAATTCCAGACTCCGGGAGTTTGAAATCTCAAACTCGGCCTCCTTCTATAACTCACTCCTCTGGAATTAATGATTTATGGACACATGTCCAGTAAATCGACGTACCTACCTTCACCTTGGGTGTTTGACCTTTCAACCCATATCAATGGTCCAATAACCCCTTCTCGATCTACAATCGAGACTTCCTCGGGGCCTCCGAACTTCTGAGGTTTCAAATCTCAAACCTCTTTTCCTTTCCTCTGAATCCATGGAATCCTACCACGTGTCCTCTTAAATCAGATGGCTATACATCACTTCAGGGTTTTACTCGAAATGCTCAGATCTTCGCCATGTCTCCTCTCTTGGTCCGATGGCTCAGATTAATTTTGAGTGATCTGATAACTCAGAGCTACTCCGGTTCTCTGGACTTCGGTGATATCAAAACTCAAACTTCTCCTTTTCTTTCTCCCGGAATGACCTCACCTAGAGTTCACGATCGTTCACCACGTATATCCTCTAGATCCAACGATCTAGATTCTAATTTTGCAAATTGGGATTTCATGACTTGCAACTCTTAAGTCACAACTTCCTCCACATTCCCGACTTACGAAATGCCAATATTTTGAATCGTCCAATCGAACAGATCACACTCCTCTGGATCTAATAGTCTAGATCACATCGCAACTTCAGGTTTCAAGAGTTTAGTTGTGCCAACATGAGAATCTATCGATGCGCGAATCCCTGATTTCAGCCATTCAATGGTCAAAGAGGGTCCCGATAGATCCTTAGATCTACGGTCCAGATCAGGTCACAACTTTGGGTTTTGGGTTTCAGAGAATCCATCCCCTTCACAATGATTACCAACATTCATCGAATTTGCGAGAATTGAAGGAACGCCTCGATTGCCTCTTCAAATCTAATAGTCGTGACAGAACTTGGAACCTCCCAAACAAATTCTCGTTCGTTCATCTTCCAATCGAAAGGATATTCCCTTTCGGTATTTAAATCTTCACTATTATTCCTGAGCTTTACTGGCTCTGAAAGGCTTAAGAGTTTTTCGTTCTCTCTCTTGAACGTAACGCCTGGAAGGACTCTTCTGCACACCCCTTACGTTCATTCCTCAACTCTAGAACTTAATATGGTCTCAGTCTCTGCCCACCTTGCAGAGACTCGGTACATACCTACACTACCTCTCCTGAGCTTAATGGACTCTGTCCTCGTAGTGTTTGCGGGGTTCAACCTCCGAAATCAAGGGAGTACTCACTTGGCTCTAAGACGGTGATGAAATTCTATGGGGAGAGTATTATCGAGGAATTAAACTAGAGAATAACGAAAACAAGCAGATCTGAAAGTCCTCAAGGGACAAATGCATACTCTTGACTAAATCATTCAATACAAAAACCATTTATAGGCATATAAATATAAGCATACACTCATTATTTCTGGTTGAAGCATAAAGCATGAAAGGAATACTTATCAAAACGATAAGACGTGACATGACTATTGAGAGGGGTGCTCATTTCCAACCAACCATAGGCTTAGTCACTCCCAATGTATTTATCACTAGCCACTTCCGAGCTTAGGCCACGATGCTTTGGGATTCAATCTCTTACTTCCAGCTCACGGAATTCAGGGACGAAGGTTACTTACCTTCTCCCTATACAAGAATAGACCAGGACGAAGGCTACTCTCTTTCTCCTTACTTAGTCGCCATTCCCTGTGATCAGAACTCACTTTTCACTTTCAATCCTTCCTCAGACCTGAGAGTTTCCGCTCTCATCTCTGCATTCTTCGTAGGTCGTCTCTGCCCACACCACACTTTCTTTCTTGCCTTCCTCGGCAATATTGCATGTGGTTTGAATCCCAGTCTGTGGTTAGGTATGGAAGCCTTCATATCGGTGTCTGCCCCATCCCCTCATTAAATCTTGAGGAGGCCTTCCCACCTACCAGCCTAACTGAAATTCATTTCGAGTCAGAGGGTTGTTCTGATCTTAAGAAATTAAAACTAGCATAGTACTGGTTCAGTGGAGGTTAACGCAACCCTTTCGGGTCCCCTCCATCACCTTTCCATTAGTAATCATGGTCTCTCTTAGCACATCCCTTTCTCAATAGTCATACAACACGTTTCCATTATCTATTAAAATAACGGGATTTCCATTCATAGACCTGTATACAAAGGTCCACCAAATCAAACATTCACACTTTGAGTTTTCCATAGTTCCTAGCCAATAAACTTATATTTATAGACTGGGGAAAATAGGGTGTTACAATTCCCTCCCCCTTAAAGGAATCATCGTCCTCGATGTTCTATCTATCAACATGATAGGTATGTACAGAAGTAAACAAAATCGGATATGCTTGTCTCATGGCATCTTCCATTTCCCACGTAACCTCATCCGGGCCAAAGTGTTTCCATTACACCTTGACCTGTGCAATGGTTCAGTTACTGAGTGATGTTTTGTTCCTGTTTAGTATGCATTGGGTTTATGGCATGAATTCTCCCTCCAGTTCCACCTGGATCAGAGACCAATCAATTATATGATTAACATCATGTACATATTTCTTCAATAATGAAACATGGAAAACATTATGTGCCTTTACTGTGCGAGGAAGTGCTATCCAATAGGCTACAGGTCCCACTCTATCTAAGACTTCAAAGAGTTCACAATACCGAGGTGCCAACTTGGCACAAGCTCCCATTCTCAAGGAACTCTTCCTGGGTCTAAATCTGAGATAGACATGGTCTCCGGCTTTGAACTCTCAAGGAGTTCTCTTTCTGTCGGCGTAACTTTTCTGTCAGTCCTGAGAAATTTTCAGATTTTTCCTTATCTGCACCACTTGCTATTCCATTTCTTTCAACATGTCGGGTCCAATTGTAATTCTGTCCATTGGATTACTCCAGCTGATTGGGATCTTTCACTGTCTACCATAGAGGACTTCAAAAGGGCTCATCTTCAAGGATTCCTGATAATTGTTGTTGTAGGAAAACTCTACCAATGGTAGGTAGTCTTCCCACTTCTTAGGCTGATGCATTACATGCATCCTTAGCATGTCCTCTATTATTTGGTTTACTCTTTCTATCTGTCTATCAGTTTGAGGGTGATAAGTCATGCTGAATAGCAATTTCATCTCTAGACCAACCATTAGGGATTTCCAAAAGTTTGAAGTGAACTTGGTATCTCGATTAGATACAATTTCCTTGGGCATGCCATGCATTCTAAATATCTCCTTCATGAAGATGTTGGCAATATCTATGGCCTTGCAAGTCGATTTGACAGGAATGAAATGAGTTGACTTACTCAGTTTGTCCACCACGACCATGATGGAATCATTTTTCTTGGTCGAATTTGGTAATACGATGATGAAATCCATGGAGATGGTTTCCCATTTCCATTCTGGGATCGGTAGGGGCTGCAATAATCCCACTGGATGTCGGTGCTCTACCTTAACTTGCTGGCATTCTAGTCACTTATCTAGATAGTTAGCTATGTCTTTCTTTAATCCAGGCCAATAGAATTGTTTCTTAATGGCCATGATCATCTTCTGATATCCTGGGTGACCAGTGTATGATTTCTTATGAAGTTCATCCATTATGAACCTCTTCAAGTCGTCACAATTCAGAATATACAAACTGTTTTTGTAAGTCAACATCCCTTCCTTGAGCATTTGGTAGCCTTTGTACTTTAGTCTTGTAGGCTCTTGTATTAGGTATGAGGTCATGGTATTGAAGAATGCATCTATATTTGGTGCATTTCTAACTCTTTCCCTGACATCTACTTCACAGGTGCTTACTATTTCCAAACGAATCATTTTTATACTTTTGCTAAGGGCATCGACCACCCTATTTTCCTTTCCTTTTATATGTTTGATTTCGATGTCGAATTCACTTAGGAGAGCCATCCACCTATCTTGCTTGGCACTGAGATTCGGTTGATCAAACAGGTGCCTCAACCCACAATGGTCTTTCATAAGCACAAATCTCCTTTGTAGGAGGTAGTGTCTGCACATTTTTAAAGCATGTACACTGGGAGCCAACTCTAGGTCATGGGTCACATAATTGATCTCATGCTCATTTAATTTTTGGGACAAGTAGCAAATTACACGTCCTTCTTGCATAAGAACTCCTCCGAGTCCTTCCTTGTAGGCATCTATACACACTAGGAAATCATTATCTGGGTTTGCAATTTTCAGCACGGGTGCATGGGCCAGGAGGTATTTCAGTTCCTGAAATCTTTCTTCACATTTTGATGTCCAAATGAATTTGATCCCCTTTTTTTGAAGGGCAGTGATTCAACAGCCAATATTACAAAACCCTTTTATGAACCTTCTATAGTATCCTACTAAGTCCATGAAGGATCTGATATCAGATACATCCTTTGGGGTAGGCCATTCCATAATATATCTAATCTTATCGGGGTCCACTACCACTCCTTCCTTAGAAATGACATGGCCTAGGTAATGGAATTGCTTTTGAAAGAAGTCACATTTTCCAAACTTAGCATAGAGTTGATGCTCTCTTAGTACTTGAAGTATGAGCCTAAGATGTTCTTCGTGTTCTTCTCTGTTATTGGAGTAAATTAGGATATCATCAATGAAAAACAATACAAATTTGTCCAGAAATTTACTGAGTACATTATTCATCAAGCACATAAAAGTGGCGGGGGCATTGGTTAACCCAAATGGCACCACCATGAACTCATAGTGACCATACCTCGTTCTGAAGGATTTTTTGTGGATTTCTTCATCCTTAATCCGGACTTGGTGATACCCGGATCTTAAGTCGATCTTCAAGAATATGGAAGCACCTCCCAATTGGTCGAACAGGTTATCAATTTTTGGTAAAGGGTACTTGTTCTTTATGGTCATCTGATTGAGTTGTTTGTAATCTATGCATAGTCGAAGTGTGCCATCTTTCTTTTTCACAAACAAGATGGGCACTCCCCATGGAGATACACTGGGTCAGATGTAGACTTTGTCCATCATCTCCTTTAGTTGTAGCTTGAGCTCAACCAACTTTGGTGTGCTCATCCTATATGGCGTTCTAGATGTTGGTACCACTCTCGATGTAAGTTATATCAAGAAGTCAATATCCCTTCTTGGAGGTAGACCTGGTACTTCTTCTAGGAATATGTCCTTGTATTCTCTTAATATGGGGTGGTCCTCTAGGTTTGGTTTGTTTTCCTCAATGGATTCCAACACCTGTATTTCATATAAGGAACATATTTTTCTGCAATAATTCTTCATTTGAAGGGTCGATATTTGTCTCATGGAGATAGGCTTATGAATTCCTTGGAGGGTCATATTTCTCCCTTCTTCATTTACACATTCTAAAGTTTTATGATAACAGTCCACTTTAGTTTTATAAGCACCCAACCAGTCCATACCAATCAACAAGTCATAAGATCCCAAGGGAAGTATGTTAAGGGTCGCTCAGGTGGGCAATCCACCCATGAGGAATTGACAGGCTGGTATGGCCTCTGCCACCTTTCTTTTGGTCCCAGTGGATAATTGCACCAACCATGGTTTAACATGTCTAATTGGCTACAGTTTACACTTGTCAATAGTCTGAGGGGCCACATAACTCAAATTAGAACCTGGGTCATTTAAAATAGAAATTGGATGGTTGGCAATCATACCTTTTAGCTCCACTACTGAAGCTTGGAGGCCGACTTGATTATTTTCTAGGGATGCATATATTCGTGGTATGGTCCTAGCCACATCATTGATGGTGTTCGTGCTCGAATCGTCGCCTGGTGAGCAAGAATGGGAGCACTAGCATTTCCTGTTGGGCTCAGCAGGGCAGAACAAGTTTGCTGTGAATCAAAATGGGTTAACATAGAATAGAAAACCAAACGAAATAAAATCTACCTAAGAACTGAAAAGCAAATAACATTACAACCATAAACAAAACTTCAAACGTGAGA
>ML785549.1:15833-39017 GCA_009831015.1 Picea engelmannii
GTATTTGACCCTTCTGGAATGCTGTGAATAGTGCCATGAATGACTTCATTGCTGTTTTGATGATGTAGAGTTCTTGTCGCTATGTGCAGATGATGTGGAGTTCTTGTCGCCATGTGCAGACGAAATTTCAGTGATAACAGATGGTGATAGCTTCTTGGATATTGTAGACTCTCTTACTGTTCTATTGTCGGTGTGGGCAGTCCTTCAATTTATGATCCTCTCCATAACCCAAACATTTTAAGGGTTCCTTCTTGAGGTTATCGGTCTTTGTTGGGACTGTCTTAAAAGGTTTATTTCCACTTTGAGAAGGGAAATTTTTCTGATATACACTTCTAGTAGGAAGGCTCCTTCTAGAATATTTTTTAGTTCTTAAATCTTGAGGATTTAAACCCCTTCTTCTGGAATCGATAACTACTCCTCTTCTTCCAGTCCTTGTGGGGTCTTGTCTTACTCCCAAACTGTTCATAACAATACCTCGCCTTCTGAATATCTTCTTCTAAGGTCTTTGGCTCGTCGAACTCAATCCTATCTCGGTAGGTCTGAGGTAACCCACTAATGAACCACTGCATTTTTTATTTTTCATCTTTTATGTAGGGTACATACCTCAGTAGTTCAAGGAATTTATTGACAAATTCATCTATGGTGAGCTGCCCTAGACAAAGTTTATAGAATTACTTAGTTTTCCCATCCATGTATTTTTTTGACAGATACTGCTTCCTGAAGTATTTATCAAACTGTTTCCATGACAAACCCTTCTCATGGACTCCTTTCACATTCCTAAGGTCTTCCCACCGTATGGAGGCCTTTCCATTCAGGTTGAAGATGGTTATTCGAGCCTTCAAGTTTTCAGAGTAGTCATGGACTCTTAAATACTTCTTTAAACCAAGAAACTAAGCTTCTACCTCTTCTCCCTTCTTAATCTCTCCATAAAAAGAGGGTGCTTTGGATTTCTTGAACTCTTCAGGACCATGGGTTTTGGAACTCTTCTGTTTCTTTCCTTTCCTGTGAGGATGCAAGCTGGCCCTGCTACTAGAATATCATTTAGAGTTGTCAGCTTCCTTTCCATAGGACTCTCCCGATGAGTGTCCCCTGCCTCTAGGTTGGACATTCTTCGTGGTACTTCTCCCAGTGGGATCACTTAGGGATTCATGTTTTCAGGTCTCAGGTGGACTTTGACTTCTCTTCTTGTGTCGTTGGTCCACATGACTGGTTGTGGGTTCATGTTGTAGTTTCCTCTATATGTCGGATAAGCTCTGTAGAAAGACTGCATTAATTTCTATTTGTTTCTCTTGCTCCTTTATCAATCTCTTGTTGTTGACCTTGAAACTCTGTAACTCATCCCTGAGGCTCCTTACAGTTTCAACCAGATCTAGAAGGGTTTCCACCGCCCTCCTTTCGTCAGATTCATCATCTCTATTGTGGGAGCCATCCCCCACTTCATGACATGTCACCATCCTTTAGTCTTGGAGTTTTCCCGTGATTCACTGACTGCTTGAGTGTTGACAAAAACACTTATTTTTAGCTAACAATATATCCATTTATGAACAATACACGGTTCAATTTCTTAAATGCATACACACAGTAGAAACTTTCACTCTTTTATTTAATAATTTTTTTAACCAGACTTTTAAGAAAGGGGCAAGGTAGGGTGTCACTCCTTTAACAGTACTCCAAATAGGGTTTTTAAGCGATTCTTCCATAAGTCCAAGCAGGCCAAGTGTTGTAAGCATGCTTTGATACCAATTTGTAACATACCCACGATGGGACAAAAAAAAAAAAAAAAAAAATTCCTCAATTAGTCGATTCCTCCATCCATGGTCTCTAATCCTGGTCAATGGAAGTCAAGGGAGAACCTCAAATCCACTTACAGGTCGTCTCCTGAATGAAACCTAATTTAATTTTATGCCAGTCTCTTTTCTTCCTTTGGTGCAGGTCTTGTGATACCCGCGCCTTCTGTCTTTGCGTGCTTCTAAAATTATGGGTGTTAGCTCCTTTTTGTATAGTCCCTCTCTTGATAAGACCTAGGGCTATGACCATGCGATTGCAGGCACGGTCATAAGAAGTTTGGGGTCAAACTGCTTTTGGGGCCGATATACTCCTACTCCCTCCACATGTCCCCTAGATGAAACCATAGTTTGGATCCATTTTTTCTTTTGATATCTTAACCTCCTCGCAACCACTGTCCTCGATATGTTACAGGATCGTTGATCTCATGATATTGACAATAACGTCTGAATTGGTGGTTCAAATCTGCACCCTTCTTATCTATGACCCAGATCATCTCTCTCCTTGAATCAATGGTCACAGTTCTCTTCGTAATTCCATACTCCAAGAGTTTGAAATCTCAAAATCGGCTTCCTTTTGTACCTCACTTCTCCGGAATTAACAATTTATGGACACATGTCAAGTAAATCGATGACCCTGCCTTCACCTTGGGTGGTTGACCTTTCAACCCAGATCAACGGTCCAATGACCCCTTCTCGATTGATGGTCAAGAATTCCTCTGGGCCTCCAGACTTCTGAGGTTTCAAATCTCAAACCTCTTTTCTTTTCCTCTGAATCCGTGGAATCCTGCCAAGTGTCCTCTTAAATTGGATGGCTATACGTCACTTCGGGGTTTTACCTAAAATGCGTAGATATTCGCTATGTCTCCTCTCTTGGTTCGATGACTCAGATTCATTTTGAGTGATCTGACAGCTCAGAGATACTCCAGCTCTTTAGACTTCGACGATCTCAAAAATAAAAATTCTCCTTCGTGTTCTCCAGGAATGACCTCACTCGAAATTCACGATCGTTCGCCACATATCTCCTCTGGATCCAACGGTCCAGATTCTCATTTCGCAAATTGGGATTTCACGACTTGCGACTCCCAAGTCACAACTTCCTCCACATTCTGGACTTCTAAAATGCCAATATTTTGGATCATCCAATCCGCCGACTCACACTCCTCTAAATCTAACAGTCCAAATCACATCGCAACTTCGGGTTTCAAGAGTTTAGTCGCGCCAACGTGCGAATATCCCGATGTGCAAATCCCCAATTTTGCCCATTTGATGGTCAAGGATGGTCCCGATAGATCCTTAGATCTATGGTCCATATCACATTGCAACTTTGGGTTTCAGGTTTCAGAGAATCTGTCCCCTTCACAATGATTACCAACATTCATCGAATTTGTGAGAATTGAAAGAATGCCTTGATTCCCTCTTCAATTCTAACGGTCGTGATAGACCATGGAACCTCCTGAACAAATTTGCATTCATTCATCTTCCAATTGAAAGGATATTCCCTTCCGGTATTTAAATCTTCGTTATTCTTCCTGAGCTTTACTGGCTCTGAAAGGCTTAAGAGTTCTGCATTCTCTCTCTTGAACGTAACACTTGGAAGGATTCTTCTGCGCACCCCTTATGTTCATTCCTCAACTCTAGAACTTAAGATGGTCTTAGTCTTTGTCCACCTTGCAGAAACTCGGTACATACCTTCACTACCTCTCTTGAGCTTAATAGACTTCATCCTCCCAGTGTTTGCGGGGTTCAACCTCCAAAATCAGGGGAGTACTCACTCGACTCTAAGATGGTGATGAAATTCTCTGGGGAGAGTATTCTCGAGGAATTAAACTAGAGAATAAGGAAAACAAGTAGATATAAAAGTCCTCAAGGGAGAAATGCATACTCTTGACTAAATCATTCAATACAAAAACCATTTACAAGCATATAAATATAAACATACACTCATTATTTCTGATTGAAGCACAAAGCATGAAATAAATACTTATCAGAACCATAAGACGTGACGTGACTGCTGAGAGGGGTGCTCGTTTCCACCCAACCATAGGCTCAGTCACTCCCAATGGATTTATCACTGGCCACCCTCGAGCTTAGGCCACGATGCTTTGGGATTCAATCTCTTACTTCCAGCTCATGAAAGTCAAGGACAAAGTTTACTCTCCTTCTCCCTATACAGGAATAGATGAGGATGAAGGTTACTCTCCTTTTCCTAACTCAGTCTCCATTCCTTGTGATCATAACTCACTTTTCACTTTCAATCCTTCCTCAAACCCGAGAGTTTCCACTCTCATCTCTGCATTCTTCGCAAGTCCTCTCTACCCACACAACGCTTCCTTTCTTGCCTTCCTCAGCAAGATTGTGTGTGGCTCAAATCCCCATTCCGTGATCAGGTCCAGAAGCCTTCAGATAGGTGGTCTACCCCATCCCCTCATTAACTCTTGAGGAGGCCTTCCCACCTACCAGCCTGACTGAAATTCATTTCGGGTCAGAGGGTTGTTCTGATCTTGAGCAATTACAACCCACATAGTACTGGTTTGGTGGAGGTTAACGTAACCCTTTTGAGTCCCATCCAATGCCTTTCCATTAGAAATCATGGTCTCTCTTAGAACATCCCCTTCTCAGCATTCATACAACATGTTTCCATTATCTATTAAAATAACAGGATTTACATTCACCGACCTTTATACAAAGGTCCACCAAATCAAACATTCACACTTTGAGTTTGCCATAGTTCCTAGACAATAAAGTTATATTTACAAACTCAGAGAAATAGGGTGTTACAAATAGTTTGTCTCTTCTATATATGGCTTGGCTACATGCTTGAATGATACCATTTAGGTTTTTTACCTTTTCTTTCCAGCATGTGTTTAGTTGGTCTATTCGATCCGGGGAAGGGAGATCCTCCTCTCTTCTTCTAAATTCCATCATACCAATAGATTTAACACCAACTGGTACAATTGCATAGAGGTAGAAACCTTGCTCGTTCTTGATATCTACTTGCAAATACTCATTAAAAGCATGCAATCTTGTTCCAAAAGAGACCATACTCTTTGACATCTCCCAAGCTTCTATTATTAATTTCATTATTCTCTTTATATTGTTTTCCACATAGCCTTGGGCTGATGTGAGAAGGCTTACTGATCCTTTTAACTTTGTCACAGGTGTGGTGGGCCTGATCATTGCCAAAGGAGTAACAAATAGTGGAAGAGGCATTATATCTCCCTTCAATTCTTTTATTTTCTCCTTTAACATGACATTTTCCGCTTCTAGGCCAATAATAGAATTGTCTAGAGAATCTCTAGTTGCTCGGTGTATCTGGGAGATATGGGAAGGACGCATGTTCCATAGGTTCATCTCTGAATGATATTTCCCTTTCTTATTCTTTACATCTCTCTTTTCAATAACCAATTTTTTGGATTCGATGTCAAAACTAGTGCTCTGAAATGAAAAATACTCTTCTTCATCCAAGGTATCGGTCCCAATTATTTCCATCTTAGGATTATGCGGAGAATTTCTCTCTAGATGGTCATCTTTAGGGAACATTTTGTCAATGTCAATTTCTAGTTCCATATATTCGAGGGAGAGATCGTGGATATCAATTTCTCCCGTCAGCCCCTCATGTTCTTGCACTATTGTTTTCCATTTTTTGCTCGCAGAAAGTTTGTGAGAACTTTCAATTTTTCCAGAGGGAGGGTTCTTATCTCCTCCTCCACTTGAAGAACTGTGTGTGACTTTATTGCTTGGGTGGGCCATTGGAGTACTGCTCCGAGATGTTGTAGTCTTGGGTGCGGTGGTCAGGGATTGGGAACTTTTCTCATCCGAGCCTTTTCGTTTCTTCTTGTATGAATCATTGGTGTTGAGAATTGTCTCGAGGTTGCTAGTGTCATGAGAAGGACTTCCTGAGGTGTTATATTCTTCTTCATTTAGGATAGTGTCAGTGAAAGAACTGTTGAAACTGACAACCGATAGGTGTTCTACAAAAATACCATCAGGGTCGAACCCTTTTACTTTTTCATCACATCTCAAATTGAAGCTGTGGAAGTGGCCCGTGGAACCATTAATCTTGTTCATATTCCTAACCATGAAATCCTTGACTTTCCAAGGTAGAGGGATGAATTACCTTTTTTTCTTTTCATGGAAAAAATGCAACCAATAGGTGTACTGCCTTGCTATTTCAGCAAAAAACATTGTACCATATATGTGACATGGAAGGAAGCAAGGATTTTGTTTGGACCCAAAAATACTTATAACATTATACTTCTCCATTTCTTCTAGTGTGACCTTTGTATCTAGGAACTTGGTCGCCTGGTTAGACAATCGAGGAAAATACTTTCCAAATATCAATTCTTTAAAAATTGAAACAAAATCATTAAAGACTTCATAAAAATGTTGGGAGGCGTCGTGTCTCCATAATATCTGGTACTAGAAGGTTACTGGGTCAAATTCATAGTTTACCTTCTTACACATATATAATCTAGGGAATGGACAACAAATATCCACCGTGAAAATTAAATAAGATGACACAAAGAATTTATTTTGCCTTGTGTATTGCAATAACTGGGAAGAGATTTCAATGAAAATCAACTTTCCCCAATGGAAGATGGCTTGTTCCTTCACCATAAAATATAAAATATAGAGAATCATTTGAGAGATGTTGGTTGTACTTTCTTGTCCCGTTATCCTTGTGAAAATCCATGCAATTTCCCAGAAAGGGTTTTTAAATGCACTAACCTGTAATCTGGTCATGTCCCTGGGATTGGCCACTAGGTTCTCTAAGAACTTCAGCAAGAGGTCCAATTCATTATCATGCTTATTTAATAACTCTCTGCAATTATCGCCCTTTAAAGTAGGCATTTGATTAGGAAGTCTTAACATCTTTCGAAATAATTGAGGCAATATGGAGACTCGGGAATGGTCCTGCAACTGGATAATCCACTGGTTCAGAATATAGTTTTTGGCGCACCAGGTGACCAACTCCTTATAGTAAAAAATTTTGGGGACACAAACTCCTCATGCAATTCCAGATGTCCAAATAAATTCCTTCTAGGCAGAAGGGGATGAGTAGCAGTCATAAGGTCTGGACCACTAAAAACTCTAGTCCTCGTGCTAGAAAATATTCAAGGTATCTCCACAGAAATGTTGTGGAGATGCAACCATAAGGTGATGATAACATTCCTTTGATCCTAATATTATTTAAAATGAACGCTGGAGCATGATAATATAATCTCCCGTAAATCTCGGTTCAATGCGTTTTAATGGGAGATGTCCTTGAGATTTTCACCTATTAATGTCAATCTTTTCGATGTGTCTAGTGAGTTGTCACTAATAAAGGCATAATTAATGTTCATTGGGAAGCATGCAAAGGTGGCGGGGATGGACAAGAGCGAAAACTGCTTCGAAACTTTTGTGAACACGGGAGCCCAAGATGCTGTGAATCTATGACAGTAGGAGGTGAAGAATTGACTAAGTATGGAAAGGCGATGTATAATGCCTCAAAAAAGCTAAAGTAAATAACAATTTTTTTGAGCTCAAGATCCACACACAAAAAAAATAATCAAATGCCATAATATTGACCTATGCCAATTCGATAATAGGGAGGTTTAGTTGATGGATCCAAATATCGGTCACATCAGGCGATTGGGTTGCATGTGTGGTGCTTGTGAGAAAAGCTAATTTTTTGATGAAGATTTGTTTATATTGCTACATGTGACAGTAATTGTGTGATATTATTTAGAATGAATAGTGGAAGATGGTAATATAATCTCTCGTAAATCTTGGTTTAATGCATTTTAATGGGATATGTCCTCGAGCTTTTCGCTCATTAATGCCAATCTTTTCGAACCTATGTGGTGAATTTTCATTAATAAAAGCGTAATCAATTTGCATTTGGAAAGTGTGCGAAGGTGGCAGGGAAATCGACTAAGTATGAAAAGGCGGGATGGTCAGATAGACGCAGATAGACTCTTCATAAGTAGAGTGAATCTTGCGAGTTCGAGGAGTCTGGGGTCGAATTGTAGATAACGAAAGTTTTGGGTGCAATATGTATATCACGAAACAAGGGGCATGAGAGTTTGATAGTGCCAACCCGGGAACTAGCGGCCATAAACATTAACTATGGGAAAAACATTGTCAGCTATGTTATATACCTGGAGCTCGACAAAATCAGGTTCAAGTTAAAAGATAATTTTTTTATATTTACTTAAACACTGTGCATATTATTTTATTTTATTGGTATTTTTTGTGGCCCAAATGCAAACCATGTTGAAATTTGAAGGGTGGGTTAACATTTACATATGCAAGCATACTCTCAAATATGCCAAGTTGTAATATATGCACAATACTAAAGAGGGGCATCATGTCAACGCCTTTGTAGGTGACAGTGGGTTAACACAATATTGCATTCTTTCTACGATGATGCCTTAAAAAAATAAAATAACCAACAATGTTTTACCAATTCAAGATTGACACAAAGAAACTCATCAGATTCCATAATATTCTCCCATTAATGCATTTTAATGGGAGATGTCCTCGAGCTTTCCACTTATTAATGCCAATCTTTTTGAACATTTGTGATGAGATGTCACTAGTAAAAGATAATTAATGTGCATTGGGAAGGGGAGAAGGTGGAGGGGATGGAGGGGAGAGAAAAATGATTTGATACTTTTGTGAACCTGGGAGTCCGTGAACCCGCGAAAATTTGAAGAATCAACTAAGTATGGAAAGGCGGGGCAGTCAGACAGAGTCATCACAGGTAGAGTGAGGCTTGTGAATTCAAGTAGTTCATGGTCGAATTGTAGATCACCCACGTTTTGGGTGCAAGATGTATACTCCGAACACAGGGAATGAGAGTTTGATAACACCTACTCGGGAACCCACGGCCATAAAATTGGCTAAGTAAGGAAACGAACAACAATCAGTCGGATTCGTGATGTCAATATATATATGGATATCGAAGTTCTCATTCTACCACCTGAGAACCCACGAGCATAGAAATGCGACTAAGTATAGAAGAGGAAAAAGAAAGGGAGCAAAGAAGTTTATGCCTCACACAACAACACTTAGTATGATAATTATCAAGTGATAAAAACAAATCAACTATGGGAAAAACATTCTCAGCCATGAAATATAGTTGGATCTCAACAAAACCTGGTTGAAGTCTAAAGAGATGTTGTTTATATCTATTTCAACAAGCTCATAGGTAGAGTGAGAGTTCGATAGGGCCTAGTCGAGAACTCGTGGGCATAAAATTGGCTAAGTATGGAAACAAACAACGGTCGGTCAGACTCGTGAAGTGAATATATATATGGATATAGAATTTCTGACTTTGCAACCTCGGGAACCTGCGAGCATAGATATGCGACTAGGTATAGAACCAGAAATGAATAATAGAGGGGAAGAAGAAAAGGGAAAAATGGGCAAGTATAGAAGAGGAAAACAAAAGGGGCAAAGAACTTTATGCGTCACACAACAACACTTGGTATTAAGTATGGAAAGGCAGGGTGGTCAAATGGAGTTATAGTAGGTAGAGTGAGGATTGCGAGTTTGAGGAGTCTGGGGTTGAATTGTAGGTCACCAAAGTTTTGGGTGCAAGATGTATACCCGAACACGGGGCATAAGAGTTCAATAGCGCCTACATGGGAACTCGCAGTCATAAAATTGGCTAAGTATGGAAACAGATGGAGGTCAGTCGGATGTGTGATGTGAATATATAGATGGATATAGAATTTCTTAGTCCGCCACCCCAGGAAACCACAAGCATAGATATGCGACTAAGTATAGAACTAGAAACAGATAATAGAGGGAAAGAAGAAAAGGGAAGAAAGGGTAAGTATAGAAGAGGAAAAAGAAAGGCAACAAATAACTGTATGCCTCACACAACAACACTTAGTATGATAATTATCAAGCAATAGAAACACATCAACTATGGGAAAAACATTCTCAGCCATGTAATATAGCTGGATCTCAATAGACCCTGGTTCAAGATAAAAGAGATGTTGTTTATATCTATCTCAACAAGCAATAGACAAAATATATGACTTGGCACACTTATATGCAAGCATTCAAATGGAGTCATCGTAAATAGAGTGAGGCTTGGGAGTTCGAGGAGTCCAAGGTCGAATTGTAGATCAACGAAGTTTTGGGTGCAAGATGTATACCCCGAACAAGGGGCATGAGATCTCGATGGAGCCTACGCGAGAACCCGCGGCCATAAAATTGGCGAAGTATGAAAACGAACGACGGTCGGTTGGACTTGTGATGTGAATATATACATGGATATATAATTTTTCACTCTTCCACCCCGGGAACCTGCGAGCATAGATATGTGACTAAGTATAGAACCAAAAATGGATAATAGATGGGAAGAAGAAAAGGGAAAAGAAGGTAAGTATAGAAGAGGAAAAAGAAAGGGAGAAAAGAACTGTATGCCTCACTAAACAACACTTAATCTGATAATTATCAAGCGACAGAAACACATCAACTATAGGAAAAACATTCTTAGCCATGGAATATTGTTGGAGCTCAACATACCCTGGTTCAAGTTAAAAGAGATGTTGTTTATATCTATCTCAACAAGCAATAGACAAAACATATGACTTGGCATTCTTACATGCAAGCATATTCTAAAATATAACAAGCTTCAATATATGCACAAATTGGACAATGTATGTAGATGAGAGTTTTGTAACCATACCTCTTAGTCTCTGGACCTTGTACTATGATGGAGGTTTCACTTCTACTTGTCGATAGTTCTTGTGAACTAAAAAACATGTGGTGTAAATGACATAAACATATTTACCATGGCATTGTAGAATAAATAACTGCAGATATTTGTTTTGTAAACATAGCAAGAGTGTAATATGTGAATCGTTACCTTCGACATTGTCGTTTTGATGATGTTTGCGACGGTTCACTTCTCATGTCCATGTCACTTCTGAAATAGTGGCTATGAACATGTGTATATTGTTCATACTCGATATGGATGTGCATTAGGCATACACATTGTATTTGTTGTGGCACCACTGTAGCCATACCTTTTGGAATATTGTACTCCATCTTTCTCAGTTGTGGCACATAAGGCTCCATCTTCGTGTTCAATTAGTGTGTTATTTTTTCAATGTAGCAATACAGAGAATACAATGGACATGAAGGCAAGTTGCTACTTAGGAACACATGAAAAAAAGATGGAGCGGGAATTTATTTATTTCAAGGTAGCAGCATAGAAAATACAATTGACATGAAGATAAGTTAATATACATGAAGATATGTAGTATCTAAGGAAAAAAAATAGAAGAGTTGCAAACCAGTGGAACAAGTATAGACAGAGTAAATGAAAAACAATTGGATATGGAATATGGGTAGAAGTATGCACCTTTGTATGTATTCTTCTACATTTATGGTTAAGAGTTCTCTGCCTTGTCCAATTTTCCTGTTTGTTTCAATGAAAGAAAGTACAAAACAAAATGAATATGAGTGTAACTTGATATGTAAGGAAAAAACAAGGAATATGTACATACAGTAAATACAATAGAATAAAAGGAATAGAGTAAAAGATAGTGTTAGAAGAATGTACCGTTTTGTTTTTCTTCATCCATATATGTGTATATATAAAAAATTGTGTAATTTTCTTTTTTGTCCAAAATCAATTACAAACCAGGAAAAACTAAGAAGTTGGATAACTTGGTTTTATGCAATAAGCTAGATAGATATGCTTTGAAACATAGAAATATGATTTTGCAATATGTTTGATGTATATTTCATAATTCAAGTGCAATACCAATTGTATCGCGATTAGACCAGTATGTGTCTAAGATAAATACGTTGTATTGAGAAATGGGCACATTCGAACATACATGGTCAATAAGTGCATTTTGTACATGGTTTATCTTGTCCAAAAGAAAGCGGAGACTATATTTGCACATGTAGTTTTCCAATTCTTTTGTTCTGGCATTATTTTGTAGCATGTCAATATTGAAGTCTCCTACAATGACAATGGTTTCATTCAGATGCAAATTCTCTAATGCATTGGAAACAACATTTAGTATGTTGGAGAATGTTGCATGCAGAGCAACATAGAGATTCAGTATTGCAATTTCTGATCCATGGAGAATTAATTTTGCAAGCACCATCTCAACATTGTTTTCTTTGAAATGCATATGCTCCAAAATTTTTACATGTGTTTTCACTAATATCATCACCCCATGTGTAATGTAACTTGATATGCAATTGTGATTTGGAAATTGGTTGTTTTGCATGCATAATGTCATGTATGTTTCCTGCAAGCACAGAATATTGGATTGCATTGTGTCATAGTCATTGAATATATCATCAATGTGTGCATGTAGGCTGCACATGTTAAGTGATAGAATTGATATAGATGAGTTTGTTTGTATGGATTGGTAATCATACTGTAGATGCCAATTTGCGGTAGTCCTAAGGCATTGCATCTCAATATCAACTTTGTGTTTTTTGAAGTTATCTTCTGTAAGAGCACTTAGTAAATACAAGGAGTCTATACTTTTGACACAGGACAATCTTGTGTATACAATTCCATGTATTCGAATTCCAGCAGGGTCAAATGCAACACTATCAAGTGTTAGTCCTTGCGATTTGTGGACTGTATGTGCACATGCAAGTTTAATTGGAAACTGTTTTTGAATCTTCATTCGACCTATCTTTGCCGATGTCGATATTGGTTTCGATATTCGTAAGATAGGTGTCCAATTGTGTGCAGTGTTTGAATTATATAGATAAGCCAACTTGTTTTCTTGTCAGTGGCCTATATGCGGCTCATGGAACTTAATCCAGAGGACATCAAGTTTTTATGTTTTGGTATAGCCTTTGAGTATTCCATTTGCACCATTTACCAATCCATCATGTGAATCATAGTTGCAGGGATATATTTCAACCAACATGTCTAATTTCAGGACAAGTTGCAAAGGCAAAGTGGGTGTATGTTCATGACGTGGTACATTTCCATGGTTGTCTTCTTCGAGGTCAATTTAATTGATGATGATATCATCGCCAGGCATGAGCGATAGCATGTACCTATTATGCATTGCAAAATCCCTATTCATGTAGAATAGGTAAGGGAAGGTTGGGTCTATTGGTGTAGGTCACATGCAGCTTGAATTGATATATGTTAAGTCATCATGTGTTTGACTGTTTGTCCACATTCTATTTAGAATTGCAATAAATGTTTCTTCTGTCTAGCGCATTGTAGTATGTAATTCAAAGCATTTTATATTGTCTTTCCAGAAGTCATGCGTCATTGTTTTCATATTGACCGTAGGTTTTTCAAATATTAAAGAATCTTGGATGGGTTGCGCCTGGTAAAGATCCCCACATAATATCATGTCAATGTTTCCAAAGTATTTGGTGTGCACATGTTTTATGTTTCTCAGTCAGTTGTCAATGGAATAAAAGAAGAGACTTCCAATCAAATATGCCTCATCTATGAAGACAAGTTCCAGTTCATCATAAAGCTTAGAAAAGGTATCTAACATTTCCTTGTTGAGTGGAATAAATTGTGACTTGTTAAAAGGCATAAAAAATGTAGAGTGGACTGTTGTTCCACCTGCATTATATGCAAGTTTTCCTGTGTATGAAACTATTAGCCCCTTTTGTTTCATAGGATCAGAGGAATTGTTTGAATCATAGATTCATATAAGCATTTGGAATAGTTATTTTTCTATGAATGTCTTGCATGTTCCCGCCCCGCCTGTAAGGAACAAGTGCACAGAAGTGTGCATTTCAAGCGTTTTTTAATCACAATGTCCTTTAGAATTGTTTGTTGTTCTTGATTCAATAGACATCTGACTCTGTGGTATTCATTATTTTCAATAAGGGAAGGATGTTTTGTGACTTGAAAGCCAAGATTGATATGTTTTTCAATGTTGGATGCTCGAGGACGAGGAAAATATGCTTGCAAGTCATAGGACTCGTAGAGAGTTCTAGTTGTTTTACAGTTTGTGAATGTCTCATAAATATTGTCAGGGTTTTCTAGTTCATGGACTGCACTTTCTAGATCACCCCATGTTGGATTAACATTGTATGTAAATCTAGAATCATTGGTTTGTACTATAGTCTCAGAGGCAATATACGCAACTTACCATGTAGGGAAGTTATGTTTTAATGTGTTTTCATTTTGATCAAACAAAGCGTATAACAATAGTTTTTCTCTACAACAGTTTTCATAGTTAGTATGTTTGTTTTATTTGACAAAGCGTATTATAGAGGGTTTTTTTGTTTTTGATATGGGTGCACCATTTTTTTTGTAATGTGATAAAAACTATGCTAAGAACATATGCTTAATACTAGGTGGATGTTGGAGGTAATAATCAATAATGGAGCGACATAGTACGTCCTCTGAATTGTCAGGCTCTTGTTCTAGAAAAGATGGTGGTTTAAGCACAAATGTGCATTTCTCAAGTGGAGATGTGTTTATGAAGACACATTTCCTTGAACTACAATTGAGGGGAAAGGAAAGTACAATGTGGACTTCTTGTTGAGCAGACATTTGTTGAATATTAAGTAATGTATTTCCAAGAGTACGTATCATTTGCATAACATCAATATGAATTCTTTCATGTTCTTTGTGTATTCTTCTGAATGCACTTGTCATAGATTTGTCAACCTTTGTCATATACGAGGTACAGTGCGATGATGCAGCATATGCATTGAGGACATACTGTGCATCTGTATTTGCATTCCACATAACTGGCATGTCCTTGGAGAAAATGTTGTTCCAAATATGGGAAAGTTTTCGTTTAAGGAAAATTGTTGGTTGTTTAAGTGTACATTGTATGGCTTGGATGTACTCATCTTTTGTTAGATTTAGCTCTATCAAGAAGTCATCGAAGCTCATTAACTCATCAAAGTCTTGTTGTTATAGAAATGCGAATAAGGATTTAGATTTCTTAATGAAAACATTGTCCTCTAAACTAAGTGGCTCTATGATTCTTGTTGTTCTCATTGGCTACATAGGGAATTTGTATTTGCAATGTGAATTTTTTCAATTTTTACAGCTTCTTGTATGATAATGTCTATGAACTTTGGCAAGTTCTAGATCCAAATGATATGTGTTGCATGTTATGTATTTGTCCACAAATTGCTCAATATATGAGTTGTTGTCATTTCCATAGATCGGTGCACCCTCTATCCACAACAGTGCGTGGTCATGCTCACTCCCCCTATTTTGGAACTCAGTCACCAAAAAGTAGTCTGATATTTTTTCAAAAAACGTTTCATGGCATATCAATTGCCTCAAAGCATTTATTCTATGTCTATAGTAGTGAGTACATGTCACTAGGTCTTTTCTTATGAGGTAGTCAATGTCATCATTTTCCAATGTATCAGTTTGTTTTTTCCTTTTCATATTCCTATACAATGCAGACATTGCAGCCACCAATGGATCCCAACGATGCTCTGCACTTGTCAATGTGATGAAAAATGTTGGTGGTCCCAATTGTCGGATCATTGCAAAAATAGTTTTCTTGTTTTGTTGCAAATAGTTAGGAGAGATGCAAACATTTTTGAAATCTATGTATCCAATATCAGATTTCAGGATTTTTTCTAGGTTTTCTTTGTACTTAACATCTTTGGCCAATAAATTTCTTCCTTGTAGCTGAAATTTTATTATTCGCACCCACATGCAAGACAACACTTGCTCAATTATTATGCGCATTGTTTTCAAAAAAATTTTTGTTATGTGACAGGATAAGTCATCACTTGAATGTAGAAGTTCCCATCGAACTATTTTATGGTAGCTGAATCGTTTCGTAATGTCACTGGGACGTGGATCTCCATAGAAAAGTGTTGGGAAGTTCATTTCCTTAGCAAATTTCTCATTGAATATTCCAAGTGGACGTTTCCCCTCAGCAGGTGCAATTTCAAGAATCTTGTCTTGCAAGTCACGGATGTGCTGTGAGTTAGTGAATCCATGTATCAATGTTTTAGCATGTCTTTCATTCTTCGATTCATCACTTGTATCAAATTCACTAGCAGTCTTGAGAGTCTGTGCAGAGATGTCATCCCCTTCTCCAAGAACATTGTTCCAGTTCTCATTTATACAAAAATTTTGTGCTTTGTAGAGGGCCCTGGAACATAATTCTTTTAATTCTTTCATGACAACATGCACACGCACTTTACCTGTATGGTATGCATTCTTGTATTGCAAGAATCTTTTGAGAGCTACAAAAATTGTCATTGTATCGCTAATGAATTGTGGCAAGGATTTTTGTACAACATCTAGTTGGATAGGCACATTAATAATTGATCCTGTTAAGCCCATTTGGGGTTGTTTATAGCCCGAGGGTCGGATTTGTGCAAATGCAATTCGCAAAGACACAAGTCTCTCTTCAAGTTCTGTAAGTGCACTTACATCTGGTAGTGGTGTATTACATCTTATTTGGCTAGGCATTTCAAAGTGTGGCAGTTTTCCATTTTCAAGTGATCGTTTGCATGGAAGACAAATATTGCCATTGGAAAATGTTTTATCATTTAGTGTCAAGATGAGGTATTCTGCTTCCAAATCAGGCATGAAAGACTTATCGTTTTTTGCGAAATTCAATTGATCACAAATTGCACATGCAATGGAAGGCGTTTATTTAATTTGTTTCATATAGATCTATTTTGCATCTTTCTTCCCTAGGCAAGTATGCGTAGAAATTGTTTGTTGGTTTTCATTGCTAGCAATGCATGGTGTTGGATCTATCCCACAAAATGCAATTTTTTCCTCTCGGTCAATACCATGACCATTGTGGGATATGTGGTCGTACTTGTTTCTCTCATGTATCTATTTTTTCAAGATGTGGTAGGTTAACTTATGCTTGCCACTGGAAACTAGTTTCACTTGTTGACAAGCCATGCTAGAGGTGGAATCGACATTTCTTATGAGCATTGCATCCTCACCATATCGATGATGAAAACTGTGATGTTCTTTGTCATTCGACATGTGATGTTTGTGTTCAGCAGAAAATGTGAAAATGTGATTGTGTTGTGCATGAACAATTTTTCTTAGGTTGTCATATGTGAGTTTATGTCTAGAAGGAAGCGTACCAATGTATTTTTTTCTCTCACGTATGACCTTTTTCAAGTTGTGATAAGTTAGTCTATGTTTTTTGTTCAAGGTTTGGATGACCTCATGACAACTGGGATGCATTTCATTCTAATTAAATAGCATGTGATGCTTATGCAGATTCGATGTGGTTTGGGTGGCATGGAAATTGGATCCTGAAATGGTAGTATTTCTTATACTACCAATGTATTTTTTTCTCTCACGTATGACCTTTTTCAAGTTGTGATAAGTTAGTCTACGTTTTTTGTTTAAGCTTTGTATGGCCTCATCACAACTAGGACGAGTTTCATTCTCATTAAATATCATGCGATGCTTATGTAGATTCGATGTGGTTTGGGTGGCATGGACAGTGGACCCTGAACTAGTAGTATTTCTCATCAAAGGTTGATAATGGATATGTGTCGTATCTGTTTTCAATGAGATGATGTCAATTGTTCGATCGTAGTTTGAATCAATATAGAAGGAATGGACATTACCATCCGAAAGGGCTGACCAGACCTGGATATTTACTCTGAATATGATAGATAGCCATTGCAAACATAATCTTCCACTCTCTACATTTCCTTTCTCGTATGGCAGTTCCATGTTTACAAGGTATTGTTGCTAACTTCCAATTGTCGACATACTTTCTAGGAGATATGGTAAAAGGTGTTGATGCAAGAAGCTAAAAGCTTGTTGGCTGCCACCTATAATTGCATTGCAAAAGGATTGTACAGTGTAAAGCCGCAACGACTGCACATTGAACTCTATTGCTACAAAATAGAAAATTGCATTGAACAAACTATCTCCACAACTAGATGCAATAGTTGTCGCTATGTGAAAGCCATGAGAGTGTATATGATGCATAATTCATTTCCAATGCGATTCAAGGTATTTTCAAATGAGAGACAAGTAACTATGAGGTTCTTCAAGATTGCATATGGATAATTTTCTATAGAGTAGTGGTTCATAATGACCACTGACATGATTGGCATCATGGAATAAGATGCAATATGGATCTCTAGATGACCATATTCCAATTGATATATTTAGCCACTTGGACAACCAACGTATACAAAATGTGTCTCCCCAAAGTCCCCTCTCATGTGAAGGAAGAATTGCAGATGTAGACAACCACATCTTTGAAAAATACGTAGTGACATCATGTATTTTGTGCAACTAGAAAATAAAATCAGATGTCAATTCATATTGATACAAATCCAATGCCTCAATGTCACCATTTTATAAATAGCACAAGAAATAATCTATCAATCCATTGTGCAGGTCGATCGAGGAATAACAAAAATGCAATAGAACTTGAAATGGATCGAATAGGCAATTTCCTATAGTATACGAGAATGCATCCAATCTAAAAAGCTCATTGCTATGCAATACATGGTCAATGTTGTCATGTACAATGGAGTCTGTATCTATTTCATAAGACTAAACATCTATTACTTGCTTCATCTCTTAAGTTGTGATTTTCAAGATGTTTCTTAGCTATATTAAGTTTATGTGCAAATAGAGAAAAAAAGAAAAAAATAAACTATAAGTGCGGAACTGCATACCAATTCCGCTATGTATCCTTCAACCTTATTCCTATCAAATTAAATCCCCCTAGTCGCTACAACATATGACAAACAAACAAACGTATAGTGAAGAATGAACCAAATAGAAGAGACAACGCAAATGAAATAACACTATAAATTTGCTCAACACAAAGATCGAGTATTCAAGGAATATCATTTTTTAACCTATTCCACACGTGCATCCTATAAGTGTTTCATTGATAGAAGATGCTTTGCAAGACATAAAGGACAACATAAAACCAACAAGTGGACGAGGTTTTTGATTCAGAGAATAAAAGCATGCCCTGTCATAAGGCCGTGTCAGATGCTTGCTCTGCAATGACAACTCCGAATTCGTTTTCTAAACCCTTTTGCATTTCTATTTTCGAAAGAGATATGGCACGATATCTAGGAGGCCAAAGTTGGAATATGTGATTGGAATCGAACAACCTGGAAAAAATACACCAAATGTATGGTTTACACTTGAACAATAAGTATGAGAAGAACATTCAATTTCCTTTTTTATATTTCACTGTGGCTGCAACAAATGTGGATTATGTGTCTAGCATCGACATTCAAAGGGGAACAAGACGTTTTGGAATGGAAAAGACTCAGAAAAATGCACCAAACATATGATTTCCAGGAACATAAAATATGAGGAGAACATTTGATTTCCTTTTTAATATTTCACTGTGGCTGCAACAGATGTGTGTTTTGTGTCCAACATCGACATTCAAAGGGGAACAAGATGTTTTGGAAGGGAACAGAATGGGAAAAATGCACCAAACGTATAGTTTTCAGGACCAGGAAAAATGAGGAGAAAAATTTGATTTTCTTTTTTATATGTCACTATGGCTGCGATAGAGGTGGACTCTGTATAGAACATTGACATTCAAGAACAAGGAAAAGATTCTGGTCATAGCGGGTACACATAAATATGTTCTGCAAGAGGATTTTAACCCAGGGATTCATAGTATTGAAAGCAATAATTTTCAAAATCGCATAACGAGGAATGATAGAAGCGCAACTCCAAACAGCGTAAACTACAACAATAGGTCCAACTGTGGATGCAGGACCCCAACCTTGCAAAGTTGAAGCAAACAAGAGCAAGCATCAAACAACAAACTAGTGAAGAAGCACCAAGAGGTCCAACTACAGCTGCAAGACCTCAAATTTGCAAAGTTGAATCAAAGAACAACAAGAAACATCGAACGAACCAACGAGCAAGCATCAACCAGTGAACCAGTAATGCTGGTGAAGAACAATATTTCCCAAATTCACTGCAGACAAGACTGTATCCAAAAATCAGAGGAAATTGTATTGTAACATGCATGTTGAGTAAACATTTAAGGTTGTGAGGCATGTTAGGTAAACACTTAAGGCTGTCAGAACCCTTGAAGGGATTCACGCTGTGAAAATATTTAAGAAAGAATGCAGTGTGCCAGGCCTATTTACATACATAATAATGAAAATGCCTCTCTAAGTATGCAATAATAAATAAAAATAATAAAAAATAATAATAACAATAGTTCGAACAATGGAGACTTTGCAAAAAAATTTTTACTCAGAGGACAAAGTAATATGAAGTCAACTAGTAAATAACTGACTATCCATGCTCAAAAATTTGGACATCTAAACATTTCAATATGAATAGTACAAATTCAAAAAGACCGTAGATGATAAAAATTTTGGATATGCCAACATACAAAACATTGGGAATAGATATCGAAACATTTCAATATGAATAGTACAAATTCAAAAAGACCGTAGATGATAAAAAATTTGGATATGCCAACATATAAAACATTGGGAATAGTGAATCTGACAATAAGACCTCAAATCTATTATCGAATGAGATCATCACATATAAGGGTTTTTTTACTATATACAAAATAATGTTTTTAGTTCTCTAGTTCGAACAATAGAGATTATGCAAAAATTTGTAGTCAAATGACAAACTAATATAAAGTCAACGAATTATCAATTGCTATAGTCCCTCTACCCCTTCAGAAGGGACTAATAAGTGGATGGATTTGGTAAGAGCATTTCCATGGTAAATTAATGGATGGAGTATGTTATAATATTTTATGGAGAATCGTTTCTTTTTTTAAGTGGGTGGAATTATTTGAAGAGTATCATCCTTTTTTATTAAAAGGTAAGAGGTGGACTCTTTATGTTTTGGTAAGGTCAAAGGTTTTGAGGTAAAAAATATTTATTAAATATTTTCTTTAAAATATTTTAACTAATATTTTTTTGAGGTTTGAGGTTCAACTTTGAGTAAGAAAATTTCTCTATATTAAGGTTTGGTTTTATAAGCAGTGGTTTTGGATTTTTTTGCTAATGGCGAAAGTGCAGAGTTCTAATTTTGAGGTGGAGAAATTCAGTGACAAGAATAGATTTGTGCTATGGAAGCTCAAGATGCGGGATATTCTTGTGAAACAAGGATTGCAAAAGGCGTTGATTGGAAATATAAAGAAACCAACAAGAATGACAGATGAGGACTGAGAAGATCTCGATGCAAGAGCCCTCAATACTATTAGTTTCTGTCTGGTAGATGAAGTGTTGTTTAGCATCATTGAAGAGGAGAAAATAATAGGTTTGAGGGAAAACCTATAGAGTCTGTATATGACAAAGTCCTCGATGAACATAATCTTCTTGAAGAGGCAGTTGTACAACTTGCATATGAAAGAAGGTACGGAAATTGTTGATAACTTGAATGTTTTCAATACTCTGATTTGTCAATTATATAGTATGGATGTAACATACGAAGATGAGGACAAGGCAATTACACAACTATATTTGTTTCATGAGTCTTGGGATCATCTGGTCACATCTATGTGGTTCAGCTCAACAGATGTCATTGATTATGACAATGTTGTGGGAGCTTTGTTGTCTAAGGAGATGAGGACAAGATCGAGTAAGGAAACCTCAACACTAGAAGCAATGGTGGTCAGAGGTCGATCTATAGAAGGAGGGAAACATCAAAAAAGATACAACCAGGTCTAAGTCAAAAGACAATAAGGGTAAGGGAAAATGTTGGTTCTGTGGCAAATCTAGGCATCTCAAGAAGTATTGTTGGAAAAGACAACAAGCATCCAAAGAGGACTCCACAAAAGAACAAATTCAGCTACATGTATGGTTGATGAATTTTTGTTTTTCTATTGTGTCTCACCACCTATGTTCACATAGAAGGTGCAAGGGAGTGATGGTTGAGTCACCATGAAATAAATAAATAAAAAATTATATTTACTTTGGAATTGTGACAATAATTGATTGCATGCAAATGAGAACATGTATGTAAGACCTGGATAGGCATGCATATCCCTAGTTTACCAGGTCACATATGAAAAGTCTAGACATAGATTTAGGTAGATTGAATATGTGGGGGGGTATGTATGTTGGGTTAACCTTGACTCGGTGAAAGAGTTAATGAGTTAAATCGAGCTTTTGGGTCAAAGCATGTGGTTTTTCGGGTCCATGTTTTTTGGGTAGCTCGTGGTATTGTGTCCATGGATTGCATGTAATGAAGCCTATAAAAGGCTTGGTGAAATCCATTGTAAATGGGCCTAGAGGTAAGAGGTGAAGGCTTACTTGGTTGGATTGGTCGAATTTGGTCAAGGGAATGTTTGTGTTAAGGTGTAGCATTGATACTCCAGTGTAAAGTCCCTGGAGGTGAGCGAAAAAGGTTCACTTGGGTTGGTTTGGCTGGATTTGGTCAAAGTTGTTCGAATGCAAATTTCGAGGTGGAGTAGTGTGTCCAGGTTAGAAAGGTGGTTCTATAGAAAGGTTGATGTGTTGGAAGGTCAATCAAGTGTTTGAGAATATATGATGAAGGTAGGTTCATATCCATGGAAATTGGAAAGTATTGCAAGGAAGCTGGGATCGAATAGGCATGTTCAATAATGCCAAGTTGCAGAAATAGTTGTGGAAAAAAGCGGTTGAGCTATCTGGTAACTCAAACACCATCGGTTGCAAAAGATAGGAAGATTCAGGCATAGGTATGAACAGGTCATCTGGTAATTACTCAAATGTGAAATTATTCGGTTGTGATGCTTATGTTTTTTATCAGCACTCTAAGTACGACCTAGATCAAACAGGTAGATCTTTAGTATGGTGATGATGTTAAGGGGTGCAAAATGTGGGATCCTACTACCCATAGAATCATCATGGATAGAGATGAAATGTTTGATGAATATCCTTTTATAAAATCAAACATAGTAAAAGATGAAAGGTCCAAAGCATGATTGGTAGCATAAGGGTATTTGGAAGGTATTGATTTCCATGAAAGTCTCTCACCAGTTGTTAAAATATTGTTTATATTCATGTTGTGTTAGCATTAGTTGTGTTAGTACAACTAGATGTTAAAATTGTTTTACATGGATTTTTTTGGTTAAGGGGATGTATATGGAACAACCAAAAAAGTTAGTTCAGAATCACAATAGAAGATTTGTTTGCAAACTCAGGAATCATTGTATGACCTAAAGCATGCCAGAAAAACGGTACAAGATGTTTGATTCCTTCATGGTGAGCCAAATTTTACAAGAAGTGAGTATAACCATTGTGGTTATGGTATATTTATTATCTTGGTGTTAAATGTTATGATTGTTGCAAGCACAAGCATGTGTGAGATCAATGGGTTGGCTCGGTTGGTTATGATGTTTGATATGAAGGATCTGGGAGAAACAAAATAAATCTTGGGAATGGAAATACACAAAGACAAGAAATATGGTAAGCTTGGTTATCACAACAAAAGTATGTGGAGAAGATACTCAAGAAA
>ML785549.1:39111-55973 GCA_009831015.1 Picea engelmannii
TTTGATATGAAGGATCTGGGAGAAACAAAATAAATCTTGGGAATGGAAATACACAAAGACAAGAAATATGGTAAGCTTGGTTATCACAACAAAAGTATGTGGAGAAGATACTCAAGAAATTCAGTGTGAATAATGTGAAACCGATAAAATATCTTTGGCTTTCCATTGTAAGTTTTCTTCAGGTTTATGTCCTAACTGATGAAGAAGGAAATGGTTATATGTCTTGAGTATTATATGCTAGTAGGAATTTTGATGATTGCGATGGGAAATTGTCAACATTTCACATGCAGTTGGTGTTGTCAGTAGAAACATGGCAAAACCAGGTGAAGAGCATGGAAATGGGTGCTTCAAACACAGAAGCACAAGTATCATCTACAATGATTGCAGTGATTTAGTTTGTGGTTATGATTCATGAGATTTGGATAAGAGGAGACCTACCTCAGGTTATGTCTTGCAAGAATGCATTGATCTATTGGGTAAGTTTGGAAAGGTACATGATGTGGTGTTTTGTGGTGTTCAAAGTGTTGTCCATTTGACTAAAGGTCCAACGTATCAAAATGGGACAAGTGCATCGATTTATTAGACATGTTACTGATGGAGGAAGAATGGTCCATACTGGAGCGAATTGTGCAGGCAGGTTCACATAACAATACTGTTAGAGAAGTTGTGGAGTTGTGATAGTGTTTAGTTTCTCTTGGCTTGCAGGAAAGGTGATGAATTTCTTAAGGACATGGTATATTAGGTAAATTGTTGTCAAGGTGGATATTGTTGGAAACATGCTGTTATCCGTAATTTTGGTTTTCATGATGATGTAATGATGATGGAGAAATCAGGCTCTTCACTAGAACACTTTCCTGAGAAAAGTTACCTTTGTCTCTTTCCAGAAATCATATTTTTAAGGGGGGTTCGCAGGCTACCTATATATTTGCCTACGAGAATGCATGATTCTCGTAGGCTGCACTAAGCTAGGGTGCGAGAAGTTCGCATTGTACCTAACTACTAGGGTGCAAACCACTTCTAAAGGAAGGAAAAAGATAAATTCTCGAACCTTCTAGAAGGGAATCTTCTAGAAGGATGAGATGGCATTCGAATGGTTATCTAAGTACTGGATTTTCTGATTTCTTGGGATCATTCCTATCCAAGTAACTAATCTATTCTCTCCTATATATTGAGAGGAATATTCATGGAAAAGGTTAGAGGCAAACTAGCAAGAGATTTATTGGAGAATTAGTGAAAGATTGTGTGAAGTACTGATGCTACAACAGCTAGGAACTCTAGCAAAGTCATCAAAAGTGGTTGATCTTCTTCATGCATAAGCAAGTGTGTGTGTCAGAGCTAGGAGCCATTGAAAGGAGATTTGCAACATCAAGGCTCAGGTTGTAATTCTTGCTTTCTATCAATTTAATATAGTAATATGTCCCTTTCCCATAAATCTAATGTCACTTTATTGCATAACTCCTTGATCATATGCATAGATTAGCTATTGAATATATTGAGTTGTCTTCACTTCGATTGGTTTGTACTGTTGTGGTCTAGACGGCACAAGAGCATTGGAGCAAAGCTTGAACAACAGAAACCCAAGGAAGCGATTATAAGGTATGTTTACGATTCTTACCTCCTAATTCATTCAATAGTCTAAATCTAGGGAAAGAGTATTATTCTGTCCTGTTTTGTTCTAGATCCAGGTGGATCTAGGGAGATCGGTTTGTGTCTGCACTTACGGATTAATCCTAAAACAAAATTGGTGACTCCACTAGGGACATTCATTTTTTTCTTTATGGTTTTTTGCGTTTTTCTGTGGCCATTTGCTCTAGTTTCATTTTTCTCCTGTCTTATCAGTCTCTGAGTCTTAAGGATATCCTGATAGACCTTCTACGTCCAGAAGCCTTTGTCAATTTTGCTTTCATTTTCAAAATTTTTGTCATCTTCAAGAGTTCTCTCACTGTGTTTAACTGCAGCCTGTGAGAATTAGTCAGGTTCACATCCTTCTCATAGGGTTCAGTGCAAGACCCTCGCACCTTGCTAAAAGGTTGCCTGCGAGAATTGTAGATTCTCGCACTGTGTAGCACTGCATGCCTGCGAGCAAGATTTTTGAAAATTTTGAAATTGTGTTTTGGTTTTTCTAACTGCTCAGATCAATTGAATTACCTCTTTTGGGTTTGTTGGATCATTGATTGATAGGTTTCTTGCTTTAGTTTGCATGATTGAACAATTTTAGGGTTTCAAGGTTTTTATTGTCCTTTGTAGCTTGACTTTTGTTTCTTGGCTCTTATTGGCAAATTCATTCTCTCTGACTTCTAGAGCTGAGTGTGTCTGATTGGCTGAGAACCAGTGATTGGTTGAGAGTTAAGTGCTTGGTGTTTCTCATTTACTTGTTGGTTTGAAAGAACATTTTCATTTGCATTGAGAAGACTCATTGGTTTGCTCTTTGTTTATTTTTGCTTTCATTGAAAGAGTTGATTGGGTTATTATTGCTTGATTCTTTATGATTTGATTTTATGCTTTCTCATTGATATAGTGAGAATTATTTTTGGAAAGTGAACAACTAGTTTTTCTTTCAAAAACATTGTTTTTTGTCTTTTAGAAAACATTGAAAAATCAAATTTTAGAGTTTATTGAAGTATTTGAAAAAGACACATAGAGATTGTCCTTTGATAAATGATTGTTTGCATTGACATTTGAAAGGAAATTGTGCATTACATTGTAGTACAGAGTTGATTTGGAAAATTTTCTCTCTCTCCCATAAATAGGATTCATGGAATGAAAAGTGTTATATTTCATTATTATTATATCTCCACAACACGAGTTTCACTTCTATTACCTTTGAGTAAACAACAGCTCTTAAAAACATTGCGTAATCTTAAAATTTATCTAGTAACTCTTTGCTAGGGCTCTTTTACACCAACATTTAGCTAGGCTAGTGCTTTGGAGTAGGAAGAGAGATACACTCTCCAAAAGCTCAAAACACACAATAGCATCTTGAGTTAGGGAGTGTTAAATTCCATTTGTAGCATATTGTCCTGGGAAGCCCTTCTAACACAAGGGTCAAGCACTAGGTCGCATTGGTGTTGGCAGAGTTACTCACCCTTCTTTGTTGACATCAGTGTAGAGATTTCACGTATTACCGGGATGACTCGGAGGTATACCCACAATGATGAGTGGAATCCTTTTGAGTTGATTTCGGGCTAGATACCCTGCCCTTGCGTGTGGATCGGACTGACGACTAGTCCCCCAGGCTTTACTGTTGTTGGTGGTGACCTTCGTAGCCTATCTCTCTAGGTTCTTACCCAAGGTGACTGTGGAGGGGAAAGTCTTCACGGTACTTGCAATTTACATTGGCCAGACTCACTCAGGATCCTCGGAGGGTATACCCACGATTATGTGTGGGATCTTGCACCAGGGTGTAAGTCCATTAAGCAGGTCATCAGTGTAACTTTTCCACCCTAGCCCTGCCCCTTATCATCTCGTTGTTGCGACATTGGATTTCATCACCAACTAGTGGCTTCAAAATTAGAAGGTATTGTTTGCTTGGTGATTGCTTCCTAGATTTTGTTTACTAGCCCTTGTTGTTTGTTTCTCGAAGTTGACCATAGGAATTTCTTCGCGGAGCTTGTCATTCATTTACAATTGCTCCCCCGCAATGTTCGCGTAGAATGCAAGGTTTATCTCCAGAACATCTGGACGGTTCACAACCCTTGCCTACAACAACACCTGAGGGTACCCCTGAAGGTTCTCCTCATCAGAGTGAAGTTCAAGACATTTCTACATCACCTCCATAGGTAGAACGCACTGATTCTCTAGAAGATTTTTGAATTACCAATACTATAGAGGACTATCACATTCGTCGTGGTGAACGACCTTTTGTGCGATTAAATTCTTCTGCAGAAGCAGTTGTTACATCTTCTGAATCGACCATTGGGCCTTCTTCCGGTGTAGTTGGCCAAGATCCTTTTTGGTCAGGTAATTTCTGACGAATCCTTTTTGGTACTGAGTCACCTCCAGTCTATGAAATCAACCCTTCGGTGTTTTCTGAGACAGAAACTACACTAGTGAATACCACTTATCAATTTGTTCTCCCTCCTGAGATGGCCCATCTCGCGAATACTACGAGTGTCCAAACCAAAATTCTTGTAGCTACTCTTGCTCCTATCAATACCTAGCGAATGCCTGAGGTTAACCCAAATTTACCTCCTGGTTACCATGCGTTGAATGCTTTGTTGAATGCTTCCAATCCAACACCTCCGCAAACCCCAGCCGGTTCTCCAGGTGATCCTCCTTTTCCTGGGAATCCTATTCCCGATTTTATCCCGACACTCCCTCAATTTCCTTCTGGCAATCCTAATCCTAGTGGCACTATTCCGACTGTTGCACCAAACCCACAGATTCCTATTGGTGGACAGGGTGGTACGGTTATTTTTCCTTTTCCCGGACACAACATAGTTACTACACAACCTACGGTTGGCACACAACTTCCGGGTGGAACTATACCTATGATAGGGGGACCAACCTCACCTTTTGGACAAAACATACCTCCTGACTTGGCCCAGTATTGGAATCAGCTTCTACAAAACTTTCCTCAAAATGCCGGGGGGCAGCAAACTGTCCCTACTATAGGCCAACCATTTCCAGGTATACCTAATCCTATTTGGGGTCAGGGTCAAACTACTCAACCTCATATCCCTACTCAAACTCAAGGTTACAATCCTATCCGACCACCATCGAATCAGCCAGGGTCTTCCCTCTACGGACAGTCTGCTTATGGTCCTACTGATTTTCCGACAGGGCTTCCACCCCAAAGCCATCAGTACCCGCAAGTAAACAGACAATTACCTTTTCTTGCTACCTTGGATTTGCCATATTTGTCTAGGATTCTAAATGATCCTATTTGTCACTCTCCCCAATGGCCTGCTATTCTCGCAAAGCTTCCATCGAACATTCCTAAATTCGATGGCAAGGCAGGAGAGGACCCAAATAATCATGTTATGAATTTTCACATATGGTGTTCGTCCAACTCATTGATGGATGATTCCATTCGTCTACGTCTTTTTCAAAGAACCCTTACCGGTTCTGCTGTGAAGTGGTATATTGAATTTCCACGAGGTTTCTTTTCTGATTTCAACACCCTAGCTATGGATTTTCTTACACATTACCAGTTACCGATCCGTTATGATACTGAGACTGAGATCTTGACTTATTTCCAACAGACTAAAGGAACTCATATCTTAGATCATATCCATGAGTGGCGGAGGAGACAACGTCTCATTAAACTTGAACTCCCTGATCAGTTACTGGAAGAATGGTTTACAAAATCTTTGTGAATGAAATTGGTAAAGACATTTCCATGGGTGGTGTTGTTACAGAAGAGTAGGCTATCAGTCATGCTCAATATCTTGATCTCGTTTATTCGCAAATGGGAACACTTTATGATTTTCTACCTGAATTACCTCATCCTGGTACTTCTAGCACTTCCACTGCTCTAGCTGCCTCGCATGCAGCTGATGGTGTGATTGGTATTGCTCATGTCCACTCACATTCTGTTTCAAGTACAACCCCTAAATCTTCATCTTCTAATGTTCAAAATGCTCCGTCTCCTGGCACTTCCACCGGTAAAACTTCTGAGGTGAATGTTGTTCAATCTACACCGACTGGTAAAAATAAATTAAATAAAGAGAGAGGCAAGAATAAGGAGAGAAAAAATAATAATCAAAATGAGAAAACTAAAAACCCTCCTGTTGAAGATCGAGATAAGCGCAAACCACGCTACCCTTGCCTTATCTATGGTGACGATCACTACATGAAGGATTGTCCACGACGTGCCGAGGTTACTAAGTTCCTTCAAGGAACGCCGAAACCCTCTACGCCGACAGTCTTGTCACAACCCTTCCCGTCTCAACAACAGGCTCAGTTGGTCATCCATGGCCAACCCTCTACTTCTACAACGTCATATGTTTTGATGTGCACCGGTGATTTGAAGAAAGACAACGTGACACTCACAACTAGAGCCAAAGACTATACTCCATCTAAAGAGAAGGTTTATGATTTACCTCCTGCTTTGGTACAACCCTCTCCACCGAATCCATCTACGAACGGTCCTCTTCATCTCAAACGATCGAGCCTTGATACAGTTCTGCGACCACCCCCGAAAGGTGTCGTTAAGAAATTGACCTTCAATCCTCATGCTCGTGTGGCCCAGAACTATAACATTGTCGAAGATCTGGCCCAAGCACCTTCAGTAATGTCTGCCCTTGAAGTCCTTCAGTCTTGTCCTACACAACAAAGGGCTCTGTTGAAAGCTATAGGTGGAATTGATCCAACAGATATGAATTTGATAGTCTTTGACTTGGAAGATCATATTCCAAGGTTACCCCCCCAGCTTGTGTTTCAGATACAAGTTGTTGTCGCTGACAAGAATATTTGTCGAATTGTTATTGATGAGGGTGCCTCTACGTGTGTAATGTCTTTTGCTTGTTGGAAAGCCATTGGCTCTCCTCCTTTAAATGAATCACAAAATACTTTGAAAGCCTTCAATGGCTTTGGTTTTAAGCCTTACGGTGTTCTTCCATCGTTTCCTGTTACTCTAGACGGTAAGACCGTCCAAGTTGAAGTGGAAGTTTTCGATGCTCCCTTGGATTATAATCTTCTACTTGGTCGTAGCTGGATAGATTCTATGTGCGCTGTTGTGTCAACACTTTTCCATGTCGTATGATTTCCTCATCAGGGAAAGGTTGTTACGGTTGATCAACTTGCCTTCTTTCATTCTGATACTCGTACTGGCAACGTGCCATTTATAGCTAAAACCCCTCCGGGTTACGAGAATGTCAGTGTTGGCCTTTTAAAAGACTCTTCATTAATGGGTACTTTTCCCATACCACCCCCACCCGATATTCCACGCCCGTCAGTTGCTTCTATTAATATGATGTTCGTTGTACCTCATGAGCTTCCAATCTCTTCTGACCCTTGGATAGTCCCTGACCCTGGAGATCACACTCGTTTCGACGACGTTATGTCGTTAAGTCCGGTTGAGTCTGCTTATCACGTCATTCAATCGGCAACACATTCTATGCTCTCTCTTGATGAGTTGTCTCCTGATCCTTTCTGTGTCATCTTTCCCACTGATGAGATGATCATGTCCATCATGGAGGACACCCCTTGGGACGATGGACATCATCATTCCATACTATTTCTAGAACAACACACTTTGGAGAACTACCAACGGATTTCGACTCCGTCGACTGTTGTTGTCGTATCGACCATTCCTGGATCTACACGAGATGTGTTTGCCAAAGGGAACCTCAGTAATATATCTCCCACGATTTCGATTGATATATCAGTTAAACCTGGGATAGTTGAAAATGTTCACATTGGAGCTTCATGTTCTCCGGAAGAAATCGTCACTTATACATCTCTATTTAAAGAATTTCGTGAAATCTTTGCCTGGAGCTACGAATAGATTCCAGGTATCGACCCTGCAATTGTTGTGCATGAGATAAAGACATACCCCGAAGCTAAACCTGTCTGGAAGCACCTTCGGCCGGTCCATCCACGTAAAGTGGCAGCTATCAAACTCGAAGTTAAAAAACTTCTCAAAGCCGATTTTATTTATCCCGTGGTTCTGACAGAATGGGTTTCCAACCCTGTACCGATGGATAAGAAAGGTGGTAGTATATGTGTTTGTGTTGATTATCGGGATATTAACAAAGCCTGTCCAAAGGACAACTTTCCAACCCCTTTCGTCGACCAGATCGTCGATGACTGTGCCGACAGTGAAATCTTTTCTCTCATGGATGGATTTTCTGGCTATAATCAAATTAACATCGCTCCTGAGGACCAACATAAAACTGCTTTTATTTGTCCTTGGGGTACTTTTTCCTATAGGAAACTTCCCTTCGGTCTTAATAACGCGGGCGCAACGTTTCAACGTTCTATGTCTTATGCATTTCACGATATAAAGCATATCGTTCAACCTTATTTGGACAATTTGCCAGCTCATTCTTTACACCGAGTCGATCACCCCACTCATCTCCAAGCAATTTTCGTTCGTTGTCAGTTCTATCGCATTCATTTAAATCCTCACAAATGCGTCTTTTGCGTAGAGTCCGACCGTCTCCTAGGTTTCATTGTTTCACGTCAAGGGATCCGGGTGGATCCTCTTAAGGTTGAGGTGATTCTTAATCTCCCTTCTCCTTCTTCATTGCACCAGTTACAAAGTTTGCAGGGGAAAGAAAACTTTCTTCGTCATTTCATCCCTAATTACGCCGAGATTACTCGTGGTTTTACGCGTCTACTAAAGAAAGGTTCAGAGTTTGTCTAGGATACTGTGGCCACCAATGCTTTTGAGGCTTTGAAGTTGTCCCTCACGAAATATCCACTCCTCTTTCCTTTTGATTATAGCCGTGATTACTTTCTTTATCTTGTTGCCTCATAGTATACCATCGGCATGGTTCTTGTTCAAGAGGATGATGCACACGATGAACATGTTGTTTATTACTTGAGTCGAAGTCTTACATCAACTGAAATCAAGTATCATTATTTTGAAAAACTGGCCTTAGCTGCCGTTCAAGCTATTCAACGCTTTCGACATTATATCCTTTCCAGGAAAACTACAGTGATTTCGCATTGCAACCCTATGCAACACATTTTGACTCATCAATTGCTAGGGGGCAAGTACTCCAAATGGATTGTCATACTCCAGGAGTTCAACTTGGAATTCGATCATGCCACGTCTAAGAAATCCTTAGTTTTCGCTGAATTGATATGTGATTTTCCTCACTCTTCCACGGAAAATGTAGCAATAGATTCATTGCCTGATGAATCTCTTTTCCTTATAAGCACTGATGATATTTGGTATGGAGATATCATTATATATCTCCAGACTCAGACTTTCCGGCCTGGTTTGTCTAGTAATGAATGACGTCGTATACGCTATCAGGCTCGTCAATACATTATCCTCGGTGATACTCTTTACTGTTGAGGAATTGACTCAGTTTTTAGACGTTGTTTAACTTTCGACGAAGCTGAGAAAGCCTTAAATGAATGCCATTCTGAAGCATGTGGTGGTCATATGTCTAGGTATGCTACTACCCAGAAGATCTTACACGCAGGATATTTTTGGCCTTCCTTGTTCAACGACTGCATTACTGTCGTTCAGAAATGCCATGCCTGCCAGACCTACAATTAGAAGATTCAGTCGCATCCTGCTCCTCTTCATCCTGTAGTCTCAGTCGGTCCTTTTGAAAAATGGGGCATTGATTTCATGACATGTCACCCTCACTCGGTCGGGGGGCATGGTTACATCATTGTAGCTGTTGATTATTTTACTAAATGGGCCGAGGCGATGCCAACATTCAATAATACTAGAAAGACTGTAGTGTTATTTCTTTTCAACCATGTCATAGCTCGTTTTGGTGTTCCTCAAGCTATCGTTACCGATCACGGTAGTCATTTTAGGAATTTTATGATGTCTGAACTTATGGAAAAGTTGGGTCTTTGTCATGATAACTCAACACCCTATTATCTGCAAGCTAATGGCCAGGTCGAAGCAATCAAAAAATTTATTATAACTATTCTTCAACGGATGACAGGCATTCATAAAACAAGTTGGCACACGATGTTGTTTTCAGCATTGTGGGTGTATCAGACATCTATTAAATCCGCTACGGGGTTTACGCCTTTTCGATTGGTCTATGGTATGGAAGCCATTCCTCCAATAGAATGTGAAATACCTTCTCTGAAGCTAGCTGTCGAACTCTTGCCCAATACTTTTGCTGAAGAAGAACGTCTATTGTATCTGATGCGATTAGACAAAACTCGACGTGATGCCACTCTATTGATTGAAGCCCAAAAGAAACGTGTCAAGGCACAGTATGACAAGCATGTCAAGCCTCGCGTTTTCTCTGAAGGGGATCTTGTTATTCTTTATGAACAGGATAAAGATGTCTTAGGAGCTGGGAAATTCGAACCAATGTGGAGAGGTCCTTATATTGTTCGTCGTGTGTTGGAAAAAGGAGCATACGAGCTGGTTGATTATGATGGTATCCCTTTGAGTGAACCCAAAAATGGGTTGTACTTGAAGAAGTACTATGCATAGGTCATTTTTGCACAAGTACTTGTATTTTATGTATCATACTTTGTGTGTGTTACTTTAGTTTGATTTTGACATTATCTGGTATCTACTCTTATGTGACGTTGTGTTTGATTGCCAGATGTCGGAGTCTTTGCTACCCTATATTGGCTTCGCTGATGGTGCTAGCCATAGTACTCGGAACCTAGCTTCCACTGCATGGGCGATCTATGCCCCAACAAACGAACTTATATCTTTACGAGGTGTATGTCTTGGCCGTGCAACCAACAACATTGCAGAGTATAGCGTCGTTATTGAATTATTGGTTGATGCTATCTCACTTGGAATTTGTCATTTGGTTGTGCGAATTGACTCGTAGCTTGTGGCACTACAGCTAAGTAATGTCTACTCTATTTGAAGTCCTACTTTATTAAGGGTATATTTGCGGATTCGCCTCTTGGAACGGTATTTTGATCACATTGAATATCAACATATTCCTAGACGTCTTAATACATTAACAGATGCAATAGCTAATTATGTATTGGACAGACATTTGAACCATTTGTAAATCAAACACATTACAATTCACACAATGTAAAGTAAACCGGTAGAAGCCATCTGTATATATAACGATCAAAAGAGTTTGTTTTTACAAAAAGTTTTTGTCCAAAGACCAAAATATCAAAAATTGAAGCTTATAGCTTCTACATAGTGATGTCATGGATGACGTTCATGGTAACACACTACTACCCTAGAAACTCTGCGGAGCAGCCGACCCATAGTTGTGGATACCCCTACAGTGTGATGTTGATCGCGTCGTGGAATCTCTTCCAGAGTCATATTTGGAATGTCTGTTGTTAGACCCTCTAAATTCTATTCCACCACCTGGTAATCTTCAGCATACTATGGTACTACTGCTGCTACTTCTCCTCGTCATTGGATAGGAGAGGAGCCAGGAGGTCTATACAATCCAACATTTGTGTTATCAACAAACATTTTTTATTAGTCTTCGGATAAATATATAAAACAAAAAATTTTAAATATAATTAAAAATTCAAAAACATCTAAAAAGAGAAAATTTGTGTACTTCTTACCGAGGTCTCCCAACTGAGCGTCCTCAGGCAGTGCTAGATCCGGATCTCCTCGGAAATCCAACCCGGCATAGGCGTAGTCATCGACCATCAGCATCTGGTTTTGCAACCAGTCAAAGAAAATATCGTCATATTTGACGATTGGTCCTGCCACATGCCGGTCCATAAGCCGACACCATCGTAACATCCTCGGATCCCTAGGACTCGGAAAGTCCCACTCAACCTGTAGTTTGAATACGAGGACTCTCTCAAGGAAGAAAGACACTAGTAAAGATCCATATCCAAATTGTTTCAGTTCACCCCGCCTGCACTTGGTTAGTTTCCTTTTGATACTGCGCAATACTGCATTAGCCCAGTTAAATACTCGAGGCTCAGTACACTCGATGGCGTACTGGAAGTATCTCTGCAATTCCATATGCGGAGCAGAACTCCTGGCCATCCGAGAAATCATGAAGAGAATAGTGCGAAGAGTCAAGTCAGTTACTCCCCAGATTGCCACTTTCCCTTTATTTCTTTCAGCCTCTGGTACACAGTATTGATTGCAATATTCACTCATTTTTAACCCGCCACCTCTGCTGCCAGTCAGACTGACATGAGACCCACACCTGGATAATCTGGTCAAGAAGTATATGTCCTCTATGTCAATGGCTAATATGTGAGCTCCTACATTGAAAACTTGCTGGTCTGGATCCCACATACGAACTAGATACTCCAGTAATCGGACTTGGGCTCTCATGCCCGGGATACGGAAGAATTTTAAGAGACCACAATCTCTTAATGCAGTTATGGTGGGAGGATGATTCTCGGCATTTTCATTATCCTCCTGATGTTCTCGTTCCCGCCACTCGAGCACCATGTTTGTAGCTATTTACCTGCATAAGAAACATACAAAGAACATTAATGATTTTATTCATGATATAAATCTTTTTCATTGGCTAAAATTTTTAAAAAATTTTGAGTTCTGCGCTGCTCGCAGGTGCCTTATTATGCACAGTACGAACACCTCGCAGGTGGCTTAAGGCCCACCTGCGAGAACGAGTCATTCTAGCAGGTCCCGTATGGGCCACCTGCGAGAATGCCTCCACACATATATGGTTCAAAAAATAACTTAAAACATAACTTTTAACCAATGGAATCCAAATTTTAAACCATGAAAAGATCAAGAAGGAAGAACTTACCAAAATGCTACCGACGGCTCATCAAATGATCTCTCGTAGCTCCCGGGAATCAACACCGAATTCAGAGGGTAAAATGAGGGTTTTGGGAACTCAATGGTGAAAATGTGAAATGATATGGTAAAATTGGTTATTTACTCATTTAAATTACTTTTTACTATGTCAATTTTGGGTTTTTTATGTTTATCTATTATTTAAGCCTAATGACTAATATGAAAATGAGTGTAATGACTTGCAGGTGTGAAATATTGATGATTACAAACAAGGATATGGACATTTTTTTCTCCGTTATGATGTGATTTTGATTGTTTTTTATGGTTTTTACATAAAACTTCGAGCATCGTTTTTTTCCGTTCTTATGCTCGTAAAAACAAGAGAACGTATCGAGCATAGTTTTATCACTTTTTCGGGCTCTACAAGGTTATATGGAAAAGGAACCCCCCTGGAGTCCTCTTTAAGCTCTTTTCAGACTCTCTAAATATGAAAAGATCATCGAGCAACCTTGCTATCTTCACGCTCGATAAAGTATTTGAAGTATGCGTCTTTCGAGCGATAGTTTAACCCTTTTTCGGTCTCATTGGACTACTGTACGAAAAAGGAACTGAGAGAGTTCTCTTTTAAGTTTTTTTTCAAACTCTATAATCTTGAAAAACCTTCGAGTTTACTATCTCTGGACTCGTTAAACAAACATTGACAGACCTGTGATGGGACCGAACCACTCCTTCTTAGGGTTCGTTAAAAATAATCTGAGGGACTCGTCTGAAGGATGAGCTTATATCAACAAGCATATGTGATCCTCTTCAAGCTTGCGTAAAAATAAAGAGGTACTTGGTAGAAATGGTGGGGGAAAATTTGGGAAAGGGATATGTTTCATCTTTGTATTGATTGGCAGTAAGTGTCGCTCTTGAACATGACACCCCCTATTCATCATTTGAAGCCAGTTTGGGAAATCCATTTGTCTCTCTTTCGATTGATTACAAGGTCATTCCATGTGTCGTCTTTGAGTCAATGCTGCCAAATCATTGGTCGTGTCGTTCATATGTTCAAGAGAAGTCCATCCGAAACCTATATTGAGTCGACCATCTGCAGTTATCCATTCTCTTTGTGTCGGCCTTCCCTGTGTCCGGTCCAATTTGCAAAGTGCTCTGTTTCACCTTCAAACTCTGTTACTCATTTCGTGTCATTGATGGGGGATACATCAAGGCCCTCCTGTGACAAGTTTTGTTCCGTCGACTTCAGCACATTATCCAGAATCAATACTTAGAAATTATTTAGTACCTTAGAGCTTGCATGCCTCAATGGCAAGTTTCCTCGCTTTCGACAGTGGGTTTACATCATTGACCCCTGATCGAAAGATTTCGTCGTATGTTCAACATCAACTCGTTTATTCACACTCGATGGATTGTACTATGGTACCTTGGGAGTCATTGAAATCAATGGTGATTTCCCTCGCACTTGTTAATGGTTACATCAATGACAGGTAATCAAGTGGTTTCTACCATGTTCGACTTCAACACATGTAATCACATGGTTAGATTCGTACTTTGGTCGATGAGATTGAAGACCCTGGATATTATCTTTGCGATCTAGGTTGCGATGGAGTATGTATAATTTGTGACACATAGATCCACTGTGTATGTTTCGTGGCTATGTCGTCTTGATTTGAAATTTCTCACATAGATCCACAGTGTATTCAAGTGGCTATGTTATATTTTGATGGCATGGATCCACAGTGTATGATTGGTGGCCATGACCCATGTCTATAATGTCATCAGTTTGTGATCTGAGTATGGGAATGCCTACCTCATAATTGGTATATATGATATTATGTTGATGCTTGGCTGTTTGCAGGTTTCCGATTAGATGTGCTCCTGGTTCTTGACACACACATGCAGCTTACAAAGTCTATCGACTGTCACTGGTTCCAATCTCAGACTTTGGGGGGCATTCTGTTATCCATAATTTTGGTCGTCATGATGATGTAATGATGATGGAGAAATCGGGCTCTTCACTAGAACACTTTCCTGAGAAAAGTTACCTTTGTCTCTTTCCAGAAATCATATTTTTAAGGGAGGTTCGCAGGCTACCTATATATTTTCCTACGAGAATGCATGATTCTCACAGGCTGCATTAAGATAGGGTGCAAGAAGTTCTCACTGTACCTAACTGCTAGGGTGCAAACCACTTCTAAAGGAAGGAAAAAGATAAATTCTCGAACCTTCTAGAAGGGAATCTTCTAGAAGGATGAGATGGCATTTGAATGGTTATCTAAGTACTGGCTTTCCTGATTTCTTGGGATCATTCCTATCCAATTAACTAATATATTCTCTCCTATATATTGAGAGGAATACTCATGGAAAAGGTTAGAAGCAAACTAGCAAGAGATTTATTGGAGAATTAGTGAAAGATTGTGTGAAGGACTGATGCTACAACAGCTAGGAACTCCAGCAAAGTCATCAAAAGTGGTTGATCTTCTTCATGCATGAGCAAGTGTGTGTGTCAGAGCTAGGAGCCATTGAAAGGAGATTTGCAACATCAAGGCTCAGGTTGTAATTCTTGCTTTCTATCAATTTAATACAGTAATATGTCCCTTTCCCATAAAGCTAATGTCACTTTATTGCATAACTCCTTGATCATATGCATAGATTAGCTATTGAATATATTGAGTTGTCTTCACTTCGATTGGTTTGTACTGTTGTGGTCTGGATGGCACAAGAGAATTGGATTGAAGCTATAACAGAGACCCAAGGAAGCGATTATAAGGTATGTTACGATTCCTGCCTCCCAGTTCATTCAATAGTCTAAATCTAGGGACAAAGTATTATCCTGTCCTATTTTTTTCTAGATCCAGGTGGATCTAGGGAGATCGGTTTGTGTCCACACTTACGGATTAATCCTAAAACACATGCCAATGAATTTCCCAACATGCATATGCATGCAGCTATATTTAGAATGTGCATGCATGCACTCTTTTGTGAACAGGTTGTGTAACTGGTGGATCTAATTATAATTAGTTAGTCTCATTGTTTGAGAGATGTTATATATATGAGCATACCCATAGAGGTGAAGTGAGAAATGAGCAATGTGTATTAGAGTGTGTGAGAAAGACACAATATTGTGGAGTACAATGTGTCTGTGAGGAGAGGATGGTTGCATGCATGTGTTGGCTATTGTAATTCTCCCTTCAATAATACGAATACTGACTATCATTGCCCCGTGGGTTTTTTCCCACATTGGGTTTCCACATAAATTATTGTGTTAATTGTGTGATTGTTGTTCTATTTGGTTTGTTGTTCTTGGTTTTATGCTTTGTAGTTTCTCTGTTTTTCTTCCGCTCCCCAACAAGAGTTTCATCTATGTGATGAGAATTGTTTCCATGAAACTTTGACTCTAAGGGTTTGGCCAATTTTAAGATGATTCAAATCATCGTTTTTTCAAAAAAATTAATCGAAACGCATGGAACTATGACTCGCCAAAAAAAAAGGCTCACAAAAAATGAGGTGATTTGAGTGCCTCTTAGTCCACACCAAAATTTGTAAGTAACAAATGTTTGAATTTTGAATAGCAAATAATTGAGAGGAAAAGACTTTTAAATAACAAATGTAATAGTCAACTATCATTCACTCAATTTTCATGCAACATATCACCTCAAGTGTCCCATGCTAAGTGGGGACTAACTTCTTTCACTCTCATTAGTCAAAATGCATCAATTGTAAGAAAACATTATTTTTGAATTTTGAATTTAAAAAATAGATAATTTTAGACTTTTAAATCTATAGTATGAATCAAATTTGAAAATAAAATAATATTTCATTTTGAAAGGTTTTTATATATTTTATCTTGACAACTTAAAATACACTATAATTTTTATTTGAAAAATATATCCCTCACCCTCACCCTCATATATTCTATCTTGACAACTTAAAATACACTATAATTTTCATTTGAAAAGGAAAAAAAAAATCCATGATAGTGCAGATATTTATCTTATAAATGTTTTGTATGTATTTTTTGGGTGATGATAATTTTAAAAATAGTCACCTTCACCAGAATTAATGAGATTCTCTGGATATGAAAGGACAAGAGAATCTCTCAATATGAAAACGACGTTGGATAAACGTTCTACCTTTTGGGTTTTTTGGTCAGAATCCGACAATGTAAATCTGGACAAAATCACTATTTTCTGTTGTTTAAATTGCATTTTTGGATGCATAAATGGATTCATCTTGCTCAAAAACCCCTGAGGCACTAGGATTATACAAACTTAGCCACTAAAAGCTGCAGATCTAATCATTCCTTACCAGATTTTAGGCAAAATGAAACGAAAACCATTGCTAGAAAACTCCAAAAAATAAAATGTTTAGACTACTCATATGAAAACAACCAGTCCCTGTCACCTCAACTACACCACGAAAACATTATTTTTGAACTTTAAATATTAAAAATATAAAATCTTAAAATTTCAAAGCCCTTGTGATATTTAATTTTAAAAAGCTATTATGTATTTAGCCATTTTATGTTAAACAATTTAAAGAA
>ML785549.1:70084-96631 GCA_009831015.1 Picea engelmannii
AAAGTTTTGAATAAATTCATAATTGGATAAAAAAATTAAAATATATTTAAAAAACAATCATAATATAACTCTGATAATGTTGTATATCTGAGATTTCTATGAGTATAATACGTGATTATCTTACTCAACATCTTGAATAACCATAAACTCGATGAAGCTTTATGTCAATCTACCAATGACACATGAGTCATAGATACACTCATTACTATAAAATAAAGAATCTACCTAGGGGAGCATAAATAGACCTTAAAGAAATTCATGATGATATATTTCTATTTGAAAGGTGAACATGCTTAGAACGTTTCTTACGGGACACAAATTTCTAGGTTTTATAACTCCCTCTGGATTAGAGTTTTCTAAAGACAATAACCTAGTTAGATATCCATTAGGTCTTTGAACCGGATCCACAGATTTAAGAAATCAATTTCTATTTTGTTTGTTTGGGTTCTAAGATAAAGTAAGCTGATCAACATTAGTTTAATATTTCTTGTTTTCTCTGGTTTCTCTTTACGAAATCAAATAACGACTCTGTTAACCCTCAAACAATTCCTTCTTAGGGAAAATCTTGTGAGTATTGTAGAATCATAGAAAAACTCTTGGGAACACACTAAAGTAGTTCAAAAATAATAATTGGTATACTTGGTATTATCTCTACATGCGAGAAAAACCATCTACCATGATTGAACATACATATTTATAGAAGATTGATGGGTTACATTTTGTGGACCAGGTGCACAATCATTTTTTTTTGCATTTGATTATTTATTTGAACGCATTAATAATTTTATGGATGGTGACATTAAATCAGTTATCAACTTAATGATCAACAATACAATTTTTATTGTGTAGCAAAACATAAGACTCAACACATATTAATGTAATGTAAGCTTGGTAAAAAAAGGCATGTATATTCTTAATTTAAGCCTAGTTTAAATGTCATGAAATTTTTTATGAGTATCAATCTCTTGTGGTTGCATACTTATGAATTATAATAGCAGAAGCATGTGTATGGACATTATAATATTACATCACCTCTATTGTTTTCTTCGAGAAGCGACACGCGGAATGGCCACTTCTAGAATTTGGTCCAGTTTCTTCATGAACTAGGAATGCGCTGGTCGGGAAGGGGGATTTTTCAAGGATCCTATTAGAGACTTGAAGGAAACAAATTCATCTACAAAAGCTGGAGGAGGATCCGAATCCGAAGAGGCCATAGGGGCAGGAAATGAGACGGTGCAAAAAGAGGGTTGCAACGACAAGCTAGGGTTCACAGGCTATGAATACTCTAGTTTTATTATATTAGTAATTGATAATTGGGTGCCTATTTTACAGTTGCAAGTGAAAAAGAGGGACGAAGGACCACACAACCTCTACTGTTAATGATATATAGTATATGTATATAACATGATATACATATGTTATCTATATAATCCCATATAGATATTGTTATATCATATGACATGTTCCATTATTTTAATTTAATTCAGTTGCAGGACTTCCTTACCCCGAGTCACAAATCTATTTCATGCTTGTCTCCTCTAAGTCTGCCTTCTAAATTTTAATGTACTCTTCTAATTAGATGATCGATCTCCCAAAATGGAACGTCATAATAATTCTCAATCATGATTTAGGGGTTGAATATCACCTCAAGAGTAAAAAAAAGTAATTATGTCTCTTTGACTCAAGATTACCATCTCTAAGAAATTTGGTAGGTTGAGAGAAGTTAATTTTCAAATGTTACTAATGACCGATCTAGCACAGAACGAAACAATTTTTAAACATGATTTAGTGGTTGTTGCACTCACACTTCAGAGAACTACAAGATGGCCTAGGTAGGAGTGTAAGTCATAGAAAAACAAGAAAAAAAAAACTTGAAATGGTGATTATCACACAGTCAATGCTACAAGTGTTAAGTTCAATGCAATGGCATCGCCATGGCTAAAAATTCCATGAAATGTGCACTCATGGAGGTAATACTATAAAATAGTGTAGTCTAAACGTTCTATATTTTGGTTCTTTTTAGGTAGTGGGTTTTTCAACACACTGAATCTCCATTTATGCATTAAAAATGCAATTTAAATAACAAAAAATAACAATTTTTTCCAAATTTACATCGTTGGATTCTAGAGAAAAAAACCAAAGGATAGAACGTTTAGCCAACACCCCAGAAAATAACTATAGACCAACATGTTAAACTATAAACTACATATATGGAACATTGTAGGGCTCATGAAAGCATCCTTGATTTGAATCCATCTCTGCCTCCTTGTTTCTCTTAGTGAGACTACGACCAAAACTTCGCTTGTTGGTTAAGAGAGCTTGCACAATCCAAAGGTGGAAGAAGGCACCTCCTCCTCGTTAAATTTTCTTCCCGTCAAAGTCTGGATGCATCGAGCCACTAACTCTACTACCACTCTAAATGTAGTTGTACCCTACTCATGTATTGTTTCACCCCATATTTCCTTCAGGATGCCTATTACATTCCATAGGGGAAGTTCTCTTCGTCTGGGTATGTTAATAATCGGTATGGTCGACATGGACTAGGGATGGTAAAAAAAAATGTGAAATCAAATTCTTCAGGATTCCTTTTACATTCCACAGGGGCGGTTCACTTCATTTGGGTATGTTAATAATTGGTATGGTGGGCATGGACTCAAGCTGGTAAGTTGTTTTGTGCAATCCAATGTTTATAGCATTTAATAATTTCACTCTTCAATGCTATGGTATTGATTTTCATGATTGTGCACACATGTAGCCAAATGTCAGCACATTAGCATACTAGATTAAGAAGATATGTAAAATACAAATAGTTGTGGTGAGTTAGATTTAACAAGCATCTGCTTGATATATTAAGAGAAGACAAATGATACACCAATTAAAATAGACGTTGCATGACGATTGTGGTTGTTGTCCCAATTATCCAATACCTCAAATACACATAGTTGTGGGGTGTAAAATATAAAGGGAGCCAAATGATACACCAATTAAAATAGATGTTGCATGATGAGTGTGGTTGTCATCCCAATTGTCCAATACCTCAAATACACATAGTTGTGGGATGTAAAATACAAATAGTTGTGGGGATTTAGAATTAACAAGCATCTGCTTCACGTATTAAGGGAAGACAAAGGATACACCAATTTAAATAGACAATGCATGAAAATAGGCTTTGCATGACAGTTTGGTTGCATGACAATGTTTTCCTAAATAGGAAAACATCCTAAGGAGCAACATATTTAAAAGTGAATGGTTACCTTTGTTATGATCCTATTCAATTAACCTTGGTTATCATTGTATTTTAAAACCAAACCATGAAAATTGTTGTTGTTTAATTAATTATATAAGTAAAAGAAAACTACACATATTAGAACTCCACCAAATAAAATGCATATGAGGTTGACTTCAAATGAAATGAAAATATGAGTAGAAATAAAGGAAGGTGTTAAATTTCAATATAATGAATTTCAATATAAAGATATATTAGTAGAATATCAAAAGAGTAGGATTTATAGTTATTATAAAATATTTATTGCTTTTGACTTTAATGAATTTTATAAGACATTTTTTAATGTATAATAAATTGTGTAATAGTTTACTTTTTTTTTACAAAAGAGAGATATTTGAGGTTAGACCAACCAAAGATCTATCCTATGCCCAAGATATATTATCTTTATGCTCTAGGACTTATCTATACAAAATGCAATGGCTAGGAACCATTCAATGCTCAAAAACCTACCCAACCTACTTAATCGAGCAAAGAACACCTCCTCATCCCGACCACCTAATGCACATTGATCAATAACAATAAACCAATTCACATCAAATGTCCAATACCTAAAATACACATAATTGTGGGGATTTATAGATAACAAGCATCTATATTCAGGGTGGTTGAAGAAGACCCCAATTAAAATACACATTGCATGATGAGTATGTTGTTTTTGTCCCAACTCTCTAATAGCTCATAACATTTGAACTATCATTGTGAATTGTGCATAGAATATGAGTTTTGTTCGTAATGCATGTACTACATTTGGCGAACATGGACCTAATGAGTTACTCCTGGTAGAAACCAAACTTTCTTTAGGCATTGAGGTTACTCTCTATGGTTCCTGAGATTAATCTTAAGGTTCAAAGAGTAATGTTAGGAATGAGGAGTGTTTAAATAAATTGTTTTAAATGAGTGATTTTCCTACCTTTAGTTATATAAGAAATGATCCTCAAATGAAATTATTAATAGGACAATACAAAGGTTGTATTCCATTGTCTGAGTCATAATTATAATATCAAATGGTGTGAAGGAAAGTTACAAAACTGTTAAAAAGAGCTAGGAATCAATTGAATATGAGTCTCACCTTGTTTGCAGTGGAAGAAGAGTAGAGAAGGAACCCTTGATCAGGATATGAAATGCAGTAATTCATGCAGAACATAGGTCTTATTTTACTCATAGTAAATACAGAGGGAAAATGGCTTACTTAATGAATTGTTGGCATAATATGATCACAATAGTTTTAATAATAAATTGCAATCAATCGCTTTTCAAGGAATTACATAAAGAAATTTTGGGAAATGAAAATACAGAGGAAACACATAGCTTAAACTGAACGAAAATTATAATCTTTTTCTGCACTTGTATTAATACTCAAAAAATAGAGTTTCTCTATTACATCCAGCAAGAAGCAACCCTGGATAGATCTTGAATCTATGTACTTATACAAAATCTGTCACAACTAAAAAACCATTGGAATTCTTACAATATTTAATTAAAATTGCATATATCTGAATAAAACAACAGTGTGTAAATTTCAATGATTCTCGTTGGCATTCTCCTCTATCTCTTCACCTGCTAGTAGGAGCATTCCTTTCCTTAGTCCCTTAGGACGAGTTCATATGTCATTAAGGCCACCTTAATAATTTGGCATATTGTCTTGGTCATTTTAGTTTCGTTTCCATCTGTCCCTCCAGATATGTTCAACAAGGCAATGACTCACAATTGAGATCATGGGATAAAGATAATCGAATGAATAGCATTGCATTGGTTCGTCAGGGAATGAGTAACAAGCACAGGGAAAATAAACCATCTATGGGAAGAAGGATGATGGAACAAGTGTATGATGATGAAGTGTGGATAAGTGGAGATTAAAATGTGGATGAATGAGATAAGTGGCTATCGGAAGGTAAGGTAGAAAGGGAAAAAGGAAAGGGCATTGTGCACGTTTTCTTAATTTCTCCTAGCTATGCTTGCTTTTCCATGTCCAATACATTTGCTGCATATATATAACAATTCTACCACGAAGCTTGAGGGTTCAATTTTTTCATTTACCTCGAAAGAAAATAATTTCCTCTCTATCTAAGGCAACTTTTCTTGGATCCTTTTCATTTCTTGAGTTCTGGCCTGGAACTGTGAACTTGGATTCAATAGCCATTTATTGATTTTAAGAATATCAATCTAGCTCATTTCCTGAATGACTGCCAGAGTTTCTTCTTTTCTCTTTTTGGAATTCTGTTGGTTCATTTCTATATCAATTTTCCCTAGGGATTCTGAGATATTACTTCCCCCAAGATCAATCAACCCTTCATTTAATGATGACAACGCTTCTAGACAAGCTTCCTTTACCTCTCTAGCAAATCTTTTTCTCTCTTCCAAATTTGTTTCCCAGGTCTTTAGGGACATCTCACCTTTTAATTGTTCATAATGATAAGGAAGAGGAAAATTCGGGACATTATCTTTCTACATCAATATAAGGACTTCGTGAAACTTAGAACAAGATGAGCGAGCCTCTTTTTCCTTAACATAATTTTCCTTTAGAGAAAGGTCTACTTCCTGATAGCACTTTTGGATGGAATCTACCTTAAGATAAAGGTCTTGCTGGGCAGCTTCGAGCTTCTCATTTATTTCCAATGCTTCAGTTTGGAAAGTTGAAATGTCTATCGAGGTACCTTCGGTTAGGTCCAATCTGGCTTGCAGCTGTTCTATCAATTCATAATGCTGAGTGACCAGAATTTGGTTTGTTTTTTAACTCTAATGCAATTCTTCAAGGCTGGCCTAAAGCCGTTGAATTTGTTGCCAATCATGAGCTCTGATTTTCTCGAAGTCTTGACTCATTATGTTCTTGATAGTTTGCTCAGCGGTATATATCTGATTTTGCAAGTGCTCTACCAATAGGCACTTATGTCGCAGTTGTTTGGTCAAATTTTCCATAGACCATTGATTGGCAGTGGAAAAAGCACCTAGCGAACTTGCAACTTCCTTTGCAAATTCTGGATCCCCCCAGTCATTCCCGTCATACACCATTCTCTGCCTTTTAATTATAACTCCATCTTTCTGGTGTGATTCCCTTTTCACGATGGCTTTCTGTTTCTTACTAAGAAATAAATCCGAAGGAGGCATCTCTTCGAGCGAGATGGGGGTAAGATCACCTACAAAAACAATTTCAGAATTAGGATTTCCGAAGGTGGTTTGTAGAGGGGTCAACGATGTAATGGGAGTAGCAATCTCTATGGATTGGTGTTGTTATGATGTATTTGAGGTGACAACAGGAGTTGTTGGTGTCAAAGGAGGCACATCTTATCCCTGTTTTAGGAAACCTTTGAGTTGAGCTAGTGCCTAGGGGCTTAGCTGGTCTGACAATGATGCTTCTAATTCATGTGTTAACACATTCGAGCTCTTTGGGGTTCCATCAACTTTCTGCTTACCAGAGTGACTTGATTAAGAACCTGTAGGTATGGATTCCTGTGAAGGGGGAGTGGTTATTGACTCTCCTTGTAGTACCTTTGGCAGACTTTTTTGCCTGTGCTTTTGAAAACTGAGAAAACCAGCTTGTTGATCTGGGGGCAGGGTTTGGAATCTATCCTAAACCTCCTCATAAGATCTAAATCCCCTGAATATTTCGTCATATGAAGAGTTTTCGTGCATATACCGCTTCATGTTAAACTAGGCTAGGTGATTTTCCACTATCTTATGTGGATCGTGTCTCTTGAACTCAATGTCAACCAATTTGACATCCTAAAGGGTTGCGCCCTCAACTTTGGAGTGATTGAAATACAATAATGAAAACATGCCAACTTGAATAGGGAAAGTCGACCAAAACATTTTTTGAGTTGCCTTCAGCTCTTTGCTGATGCCTCTTATCACTGTATGGTATGCGATTTCTATGCACACCAAACTGTCAGGTAAAAATCATGGGAGAGCATGAGGAGGAACCAAGTAACCAAAAACTCTGATGTAGGAGAAATTATCCTCAGTGAACCAATCTGCGAGTTTACCCAGGTTTCCCACAATCTTTTCTGAAATCTGGGGAGGTGGGTGACCATACAGGGTTATATGAAGATGAACTACAACATTGTGACAAATTTCATAAAATAAGTCCTTGGCTTTCTCTTCCTATAGCTTGGGATGATAGAAATGAACAGGTTTAGAACTAGTCGGAGTCCAATTCCAGTTCATCAAGGGGAAAGGTGTCATGAAATAGATGGCATCCATGATATATGTCGACATATAAAAGGGGGCAGACTGTCGTTTTGATTTCTCCATTTTGTAATCAGCAATTCCCTTGGCCAAGTTATCTGACAACATTTTGGCCCAATTGAAAGTGAAACCCTCAGCTAGCTCGTTCATGATTGATACCCATTCTATCGAGAAATGCGTAGGGCTCTTCTTCCCGAATAATCGATAGAGCATCATGGCTACATACACCATATGAGCATCCAAAGATGTTGTGGCATATATACCATGAGCGTCAGTTCTGAATTTCTCTGGGTGCCCCCACCAGGACCTGATTATATCATGACAACTCCTGGTGTATTGAACACATTCCTTTTGCTCGAACTCCAGAATGAATGCAACATTGTAAGTATATTTAGGACTAGGGGATAGTTTATACATTACTTGCAGATGTTCCATTTGGAAAGAGCTGATGGAAACCTGTTAATGGTTGATGATGCTCTTGTTCTGGACGTCAACATGTTCCAAGGCCAAACTTATCATGTTGTTATAAGGCATGAGTCTCAGTCATGTAACTATCTTGTGCAGCTCTGATTTTGCTATGTGTCTAAATTTATCTTTGAAAGAGTCATCTTCTTCCTCGACGAAGTCCTCTAGGGAGTTGATGATTTCACGTTCCAGAATCATGAAAACCTGTGTCCAAGTTTTAACGGTGTCTATGGCTCATGGCATGGTGTATGACATAATGTCTGCATTCGGGTTTGAATCATTTCCTTCCGCATCAGGATTTTTCGTCATTTTTCGTGGTGCCATAATCTCTAAGGAAACATAGTTAGGTTACTTGTTGTAGACAAAATTCATTATTTTTTCAAACAGATAAAACTTTCTAATTGCGGAAGCTGAAAATGAATTCAAAATCAAAGTGCTTTTATTCACACAAGATTCATTGATTTTCATATAATTTCACGGATGAATAATTTATTAACGTTAATGGAAATGTCTACCTCATGAACCGCAATCCGCATTTGAATAATTATACTTAATTATTCATAAATTCCATTAATATTTCGACGGTTTGCGTTTGGGAGTTTTAGATATGACAGAGTGGGAACCCCCTGAATATAGAATCCACGGAAAGGTTAATCTCTGGATAATCTCTTTTAAAACCTTAATTAATCATGTTTAAAATGGTGCGTTAACTTCTAGTGTTTCAGGAGTTCAAACTTCGGGGACTTTTAATATATCTCGAGAGGAACTTCCCGAAACCCAAAATTGTGAAGCAATTAATTATCTAATAATTGAGCTTTAAGTCTTAATTAATTGCGCTTCATTTTAAGTATTTCGAAAGTAATTAGGACTTTAGAAATTTTAGAATATGATACAGGGGAAACGTCTGAAATTCAAACTACGGAGTCATTAGTTATCTCTTAACTTAATTATTTAACATTCAATACTTCAACATTTTGATATTTCAGTGATTTGTGAATTCATTCTTTATTAAATTCCCAAAGGATCATCTCCCGTAGTGACGTTATAGATGATGTCATTTTGGATGATGTGTTGAGAAAAGAGAGATGCCATGTGTTACATATAATCATGTGAATCCTCCAATGAAAAGGTAAAAAATGGGTGCCACGTGTCAAATCAAGAAAGACTCAAAAGCTACACGCATCCTACAACATTTGCCTTTAAATGGATTAGGAAAAGTCAGGAGCAGGTACCTTCAGGTTTCAGATTTTCGGAGTTTTTATTGTTTTAGACTTATTGAAACATCTGAAGCGTGAATCTCCGAAGCAACCATTAGAGATTTATCTCTTTAAAATTTAGGAGGCTCCAGATATCCAGAGGTATTAGGATCATTCGATCAAAAGGAGAAATTCATCAATGATGAATATCGTGCACACCTTATTATTAACTAACCAACAATGAAAATTAAAATGTCATTGGCAGTGGCAAAAGAACCTAGTGAACCTGCAACTTCCTTTGCAAATTCTAGATCGTCTCGGTCATTCCCGTCATACACCATTCTCTTCCTTTTAATTATCAGTGCATATTTCTGGTGTGATTCCCTTTTCACGATGGATTTTTGTTTCTTACTAAAAAAGAAATATGAAGGAGGCATCTCTTCGGGCGAGATGGGGGTAAGATCACCTACAAAAAAAAAAATGGAATTAGGATTTCCGAAGCTGGTTCGTAGAGGGGTCAATGATGTAATGGGAGTAGCAATCTATGTGGATTGTTTTTGTTATGATGTATTTGAGGTGACAACAAGAGTTGTTGGTGTTGAAGGAGGCACATATTTTCCCTTCTTTAGGAAAGATTTGAGTTGAGCTAGTGACTGGGGGCTTAGCTGGTCTGACAATGATGCTTCTATTTCATGTGCTAACACCTTCGAGCTCTTCAGGGTTCCCTCAACTTTGTGTTTACCAAAGTGACTTGATTTAGAACCTGTAGGCATGGATTCCTATGAAGGGGGAGTGGTTATTGACTCTTCTTATAGTACCTTTGGCAGATTGTTTCTCCTCTGCTTTTGAAAACTTAGAAAACCATCTTGTTGATCTGAGGGTAGGGTTTGGAATCTGTCTTGAACCTCCTCATAAGATATAACTCCCCTAAATATTCCGTCATACAGGGAGTTTTTGTGCATATATAGCTTCATGTTAAAATGGGCTAGGTGATTTTCCACTATCTTATGTGGATTGTGTCTCTTGAAATCAATGTCAACCAATTTGACATCCTCGAGGGCCGTGGCCTCAACTTTGGAGTGACCAAAATACAATAATGGAAATATGCCAACTTGAATAGGGAAAGTGGGCCAAACCATTTTCTGAGCTGCCTTCAGCTCTTTGTTGATGGCTCCTGTCATTCTCTGGTACGCCACATCTTTGCACACTAGTATGTCGGGTAAAAATCATGGGAGAGCATGAGGAGGAACCGAGCAACCAAAAACTTTGACGTAGGATAAATTCTCCTCAATGAACAAATTTGCGAGTTTACCCAGGTTTCCCATAATCTTGTCTGAAATATGGGGAGTTGGGTGACCATACAGGGCTATATGAATAGGAACTACAACATTGTGGCAGATTTCATAAAATAAATCATTGGCTTTATCTTCCCATAGCTTGGAATGATAGAAATGAATGGGTTGAGAACTGTCCGGAGTCCAATTCCAGTTCATAAAGGGAAAAGGTGTCATGAAATAGATGACGTCCATGATATATGACAACATGTAAAAGGGGGATTATTGTCCTTTTGATTTTGCCATTTTGTAATCAACAATTCCCTTGGCCAAGTTATCTCACAAAATTTTGGACCAATTGAAAGTGAAAACCTCGGCTACCTCGTTCATGATGGATATCCATTCCACCGAGAAATGTGTAGGTCTCTTCTTCCTGAATAATTGAGAGAGAATCATGGATACATACACCATATGATCATCCAAATATGTTATGGCATATATACCATGAGCGTTGGTTCTAAATTTCTCTAGGTGCCCCCACAAGGACCTGATTATATCGTGACAAATCCGACGTATTGAACGCATTTCTTTTTCTCGAACTCCAGAATGAATGCAGCATTGTAAGTATATTTAGGACTAGGGGAGAGTTTATACATTACTTGCAGATGTTCTAGTTGGAAAGAGCTGATGGAAACCTGTTGATGGTTGATGATGCTCCTATTCTAGACATCAACATGTTCCAAGGCCCATGTTATCATGTCGTTATAAGGCATGAGTCTCGATCGTGTAACTATATTGTGTAGCTTTGACTGTGCTATGTGTCTAAGTTTAGTTGTGAAAGAGTCATCTTCTTCCTCAGCAGAGTCCTCTGGACAGTTGATGATTTCACGTTCCAGAATCTCAAAATCCTATGTCTAAGTTTTAACGGTGTCTATGGCTCAGAATGTCTGCATTTGGGTTTGAATCCTCGCCTGCCGCATCAGGATTTTTCTTCATTTTTCGTGGTGCCATAATCTCTAAGGAAATAGAGTGAGGTTACCTGTTGTAGAGAAAATTCGTGAGTTTTTCAAACAGATAAAACTTGCTAATTGCAGAAGGTGAAAATGAATTTGAAATCGAAGTGCTTTTGTTCACACAAGATTCATTGATTTTCATATAATTTCACTGACAAATAATTTATTAATGTTAATCGAGATGTCTACCTGGCGATTTGCAATCCGTGTTTGTATCATTATCCTTAATTAGTCATAAATGCCATTAATATTTCAACGGTTCACGTTCGGGAGTTTTAGATATGAAAGAGTGGGAACCCTTTGAATCTTGAATCTGCGGAAAGGTTAATCTATGGATAATCGCTTTTAAAACATTAATTAATCATGTTTAAAATGGTGCATTAACTTCTAGTGTTTCGGGAGTTTGGACTTCGGGGACTTTTAATGTATCTCGAGAGGAACTTCCCAAAACCTGAAACTGTGAAGCAATTAATTATCTAATAACTAAGCTTTAAGTCTTAATTAATTGCACTTAATTTTAAGTATTTCGTAAGTTTAGACTTTGGAAATTTTAAAATATGATACAGGGGAAACATCTGAAATCTGAACTACAGAGTCATTAATTATCTTTTAACTTAATTATTTAACATTCAATACTTCGGCATTTTTATATTTCGGTGATTTGTGAATTCTTTCTTTGTTAAATTCCCAAGGGATCATATCCTGTAGTGACATGTTATAGATGATGTCATTCTGGATGACGTGTCGAGAAAAGAGAGATGCCATGTGTTACTTGGAATTGTGTGAATCCTCCAATGAAAAGGTCAAAAAAGGGTGCCACATGTCAACTCAAGAAAGACTTAAAAGGTACACAAGTCCCACAACTTGTTCCTTTAAAAGGTTTAGGAAAAGTCACGAGTAGGTACCTTTGGGTTTCAAAGTTTCAAAGTTTTTATTTTTTTAGACTTATTGAAACATCTGAAGTGTGAATCTCCGAAGTGACCATTAGAGATTTATGTCTTTAAAATTTAGACGGCTCCAGAACTCCAGAGGTATTAGGATCATTCGATCAAAAGGGGAAATTCATCAATGACGGATATCGTGCACGCCTTATTATTAACTAACCAACAATGAAAAATTAAAATGTCATTTACCAAGTTTCCACTTTCTTTGGGTAAAATTATATTTTCATGAGGTAAAAAGTATAAAACTCAAAAGTTCAGAATCGTATGTGTTCCAACATAGGATCCATCTAGAGATCATGTCTCCCCATGAGACACGGAAGAACAATAGACTGAGTGCCTTTATTGGGAAAATGGAGTCATTATTGCATTTCTGGAAAACACTTTTAGGAGTTAATCATACACAAAAAAAAACAAACTTCAACCGAATATAAGAAAACCTTCAAAACCCACCTAATTATTGATCTCAAGTTAGGCTATATTAAAATTTCCCTTACCTAAAAATGATTTTGGATCCATTTAAGATAATCAAAACAACTTTAATTGAAATATCAGACTTCGACCGACTTCATTTGGATCAAGGTTAAGTAGATATAATAATTTATTTAGGGCATCCCTCATTGGTTCAGAATGTAAATATTACCGGAAAGAAAATTAGATATCAGAGTATGTTTTGTAGATATGTATGAAAGCCATACATATATCATAGTTATTTCTTCACTACCAGTGAGCCTAATCGGTACCTCGATGAAGTTATCTACTTCTCCCATTGAATTTCCTCTCACTAATTCAATCAACACTTTTGCATTTTCTTGAGATGAGGGAAATCATTACATGAGTTTCCTTTCATCACCTCTTTGGAAAAGATGGGGGAAATCAAATTATGAATTTCCTTTCACCATCTGTCTTATATTTTAATATTTTGAAGTGGAGGCAATCAATTTGTATGTATCATACAAGGGATGATATCTTCTTAAAAAATTTTAAGTTACTTTGAAAATAATTTTCTCCCAATCTTCAATACACCTTTGCATATAGGGAAGATTTTATAGGGATTTTGATTTTTTTGGATTGACCTTGATCGAATTAGTTAGCTTAAAATCCGATATAAGAGATAAAGTTATCAAGATTAGCCTAGACATACTTTATTTCAGTTAAAATCAAAGGAACATAAAGATTTTCGCCTAATCTTGTTTTGGAGATATGTTTTGAAGTTTTCAGAGTCAAGGTGAATTTCTTTCTTTCTATGAAGACTAAGGAAAGGTAGTGAAAATCATAAGTGAATAAAATCTCAGGGGTAGGCAACATAAAACAAAATGAGGACTCAGAGGGCCTGATGCAAAAGAATCCCACTCTCACACAAGTTTGTTTATTGATTATTGAATTTCCTTTCAAGCCTTTTTTATTTTTATTTCTTTTTCTTTTTATTTCATTTTTTATTTCATTTCAAAGAAGGCTTCAAAATTTCTCAGTATGACACTCTAAGTTGTAATTTTATACTTCTCTGATTCTTGATCAGGTGACAACATTATCATGAATGAAACCTTCTTTACATTTGAAAAGATTTCCTTCAAATTTTAGTTGAACCAGTGAGGGTAGGAGTTCATACCTCAAATTTCTTTTGTATTTTAAATTAGGTAGATCATTAATTCATCACCTATTTAGAGAGGAAGTGAATTTTCTGAAAAATGAGTGTTGGATTCTGACACATCCTTATCTCTCGTTTAACAGTAAGTATTCTACACGGGAATGAAATGCGAACTGTTAGAAAATTCTGCAGAATAGAGATGGTATGTGGTATAGATTCTTTTATATTCTTCTTTGATGATGTCAAGTAAACATGGTTTATTTACCACAAAAGATAAAATAATTTGGAAAATTTACAAAAAAAAGGTAAAATTGCAAATTGAAAAAGAAAACAAACGTCAATCCAAACCGATATATACAATGGGAATATGAAATATGACTACATCATGAAATGTTTTAAGTAATGCCCATTGATAGGAGTGTCAAGGATCTCTCCATAGAGGTTTTCCAGTAAGAAAGAGTTTTTTCCCTCAACATTCACAATTCTGAATGGCCTGAATCAAAGATGGTCGAACTTGTCCTGTTTCCCTTCATCTTCTTTTCTAGCATCCCACTTTAAAACTAGATCACCATGAACAAACTCCCTGTCTTTAGCCTTTTTATCGAAAAGGACCTTCACATTATCTTGGTACTTCTGAAGTTTATCATCTACTTCGGCTCTATTTTGCTGAACTTCAATGATTTGATTCATCCTTCTTGTAATTTCGTTTGGCTCTTCATTTGCATCATGCCAGAGTTTCATCATAGGAAGAGAAAGATTGATAGGAAGGACAACGTCAGTACCATAAACCAATTGAAAAGGGGACATACCTATTGATTTCTTGGTGTCAATTCGGTTCACCCATAGGACATATTTTAGGTGGATGTGCCAAGCCTTTTTATTTTATGTCAACACTTTTTTATTATAGTCATTAGGCTCTTATGAGATGATTCAGCCAACCCATTTCCTCGAGGATAATAGGTTGTAGAATTTCTTAACACAATATTGTACTTATGGTAGAAATTGATCATTTCCATAGACTTAAAATCTTGAGCATTGTCAGTGACTATTTTTCGAGGACAACCGAATCTCGATAGGATGTTTTCTTACAATAAGTTTATTACTACCGAATCCATAGCATTCTAAGTTGGAATGGATTCTACCCATTTAGTGAAGTAATTGATAGTGGTTAGAATCCATCTATGTTGATCACTTGATTTCGGATGGATTTCTCCGATGAAGTCCATGCCCCATTTTTGGAAAGGCGCTTCAACTTTTACTGGGATTAAAGGTAGGGAAAGGAGCGTTTGCTTGCCAACGAACAATTGGCATGAATTATAGGCTCTGACCCTTGCATTCACATTGGTGAATAAATTTAGCCAGAAATATCCAACCCTTAAAATAGTGTAGGTTGTTTCTCTCCAAGCATGGTGTCCTCCACACACTCCTTCATGGAATTCATTGATGACGCCTTCTATTTCAGATTCTATTAGGCAACATAACAAGAAACCTAGAGGGTGTTTCTAGTATAGTCGACCATCAATAATACAGTATTTAATCACGTGCAACTTCAAAGTCCTTTCTTTAGATGAAGTCATGTCATTCGGGCACCGAAGAGTAAGGAGGTATGTAACAATATCGTGATGCCTGGTAGAGGTGGAAAACTTATCTTCGATTCAAGTAGTAGGTGCCTGATCATCAATTTCCTCTATATCCAGGAGGGGTTCATGTGATTCGAGGTTATTGATCCCAAGCGCCTTGAAATTTGATTCAGCTAACAACTTTTCCAAGCCTTGACCTTTAACTACCTTGGTCGGTTTCACTTCTAGATCAAACTCTTGAATTTTAGCTAGCCATTGGCCTCTTCTTTTATCATTGTCTATTTGAACCAAGATGTCTTTGATAACATTTGTTGGCACGTAAGTGATTATTTTGGAATGCAATACGTATTTTTTGAAGGCTTTGAGAGCCTTCACCATTGCATATGCTTGCTTCTCAAGTATATCGTATCTTATTCTGCCTCCCTGAGGCTTTTTCTGAAGAAGGCTATTGGTTGCTCGAATCCTTCCTCGTTCTTTTGCAGGAGTACTGCTGCAACAATATCTTAAGAATTGAATGAGAAGATTAAGAATTCATTTGTATAGTCCAGACTTGCTAGCATAGGTGCTTCCCCTTTAGATTTCTTGGCGTTCTCAAAATATGCTTTAACTTCAGTAGTTCATTTCACTTCATTGTCTTTCTTCAACATATCCGTAATCATTTTGATTATTTCAACAAAGTTGGGAATAAATATTCTCAAAAAGTTGATCTTTCCTAAAAAAGATTGAATTTCTCTTTTGTTCCTAGGGATATTAATTGTGTCTATAGCCTCAACTCCCTTAGTGTCCACTTTGATTCCTTATTTTGACAGTATATGGCCCAAAATCTTACCTTCTTGCATTGCAAAATCTGATTTCTTGGGATTAAGAAACAAACCAAACTTTCTGCATTTTTCAAAGGTATTCCTAAGGTGCAATTTTTTTTTTTGATCAGAGTTAGAAAAAATTGTCAAATCATCAAGACAAATAACAATGAATTTGTCTCTCTCACTGACGAATGCGATGTCCATCACTCTTTAGAAAGTATCCCCTGCATTCATCAAACCAAATGGCATTTTATCTTACATAAAGGTTCCCCAGGGAGTGGTAAATGCAATCTTTTCTCTGTCATCTTCATGAACAACAATTTGATTATAACCCAAAAAACCATCAATCATGGACATCCTGTTCGCCCCTACTACCTTCTCTAGAACATGATCCATTTTCGAGAGTGGGCAGTTGTCTTTAAGGGACGACTGATTTAAGTTTCTGAAATCAACACAGAGCCTTATTTCACCATTTTTCTTTCTGACGGGAACCAAATTGACTACCCATTCAGAGTACTTGAGTGGAAAAATGATTTTTGCATCGAGAAGTTCTTGACTTCCATTTCTATCACTGGCAGGAGAATCAGGTTTATCTGTCTGAGTTTATGTCTGAAAGGATTAATACGATGTTTTAAAGGAATCTTATGTTCAATAACAAAGGTATCATAAGTTTTCAGATCATCATAAGACCAGGAACAAACATCTTTGTATTTCCTAAGAAACTCAACGTACTTACTTTTCATTTGGGCTGGAAGGTGTTTGGATATCTTGACCATTTTGGGATCTTCATTAGTTCCCACATTACAGTCTTCAACTTATTTAGGTTGAGGTCGTAAGGTAGACTTTAAAGGTATGTCATCCTAGTCAAACAACTTTTCTAAGGGGATAAGGCCTCTAGGAATCTGATTGTTCTTAAGAAAGAGCATGTGGTGGTTTGCAATCTTGTCTTGGAATTTTTCTGGGTTCTTTCCTTCATGCATAACCCAAGCAAGATCATTTTGGTTTTCTTGATCTATGTGAGTTTCAGAAAACTCATCAACCATCTCCAGAAACTGTTTGATTTGTTCCTCGTCTTCAAACACTTTCCAGTAATGAAAATTGTTTAGGATCGAATGTCTATGCCTCATCTCGATGTGATACTTTAGTTTCAAGACAGTAGGGGGTATGAAGGTCGCAACATCCTTGTCCAAGGAGTCATCTTGTTGGTCCTCCATCCTAGAAATAGAGTGAATATTAAAATATGAGAAGAAGTTCTCTATAAGATCCCAGATGCAATTCCTGTATGACCTCAACCTTAGGTGCTTATCTTGATATTGTTGTTTCACTTGTTTTACAATAAGCTCTGCATCACCATAAACTATCAGATGTTCGATTTTTAACTTCCTTGCAGTTTCTAATCCTAAAACCAGAGCTTCATATTCACAGACATTATTTATATAATCTATATCCCATTATAATCTATAAGAGAAGGGAATAACATACTCATCACCTGGTGCCACGGATAACACTCCAACTATTTCCCCTTCGCAGGATGTGGCACCATTGAAGAACATTTTCCACATTCTTTATCTAACATTTACATTTTTCTTTCTTATTTATATTTTTTTATTTTCTTCTTCGATACATTCCTCAAAATCATCATCTATAGATAATATACAATTTCCTAAGTCCTGATCAACAACACAGACTGGGTAATTATTTGGGTATTGAGGGTCACTTACAATATACGCCAGTCTAGTTTCTCTGTACAGTCGCGTGAATTTCCGACCAAAAATTGGCATTGTAGCGTAAGTCATGTCCAATTGAATCGATCCTCCTAACTTGGCACCCAAAGACCTAGATAGAAGCATGTCATACTTGGTAGGGATGTCAACAACAACCACATCCATAAGGATACTTTTCACAGGGATCTGAGAAAGATTTACTACCAAATCTTTAATCATGCCTAGACACTTAACTTTTCTAGAATCAAATGAGTAGAAGTCTTGATAAGGTCTAGTAATTTTGAGGCCCAACTTCTCCATGATAATTTTAGGCATTAAATTATGAGAGTCCCTAGAATCTAACATCCGATTGTGGAGTAAATGGTCGTGCACAGTTAATGTAATATAGAATGGAGTGATCAAATCCTTATTGTTTTCAATGTGTGGACCAAACATGATCGTAGGTCTTTTGTCCTGCATATTAATAATGTCTTCTTTACATTCAACATTAGAAAAATTTATCGCTTCAGCGATCTTCTTTTTATAAATTGGGTTTTTTCCAAGTTCAACCAGAGGCATTGGGATTTAAATTATATTAAGTTCATTTTCCAAACTGAAACCTCCAATTCTTTTTTCAATTTCTCAGGTTGGAACTTTTGCTTCTGTATTTTACGGTTTCTTAGTTTTCATTCTTCTTGTTTCAATTGGCTTTGTTCAGGAACCTTGTGTTTCAGTTAGTGGTTTAATAATTGCCGCCTCATTCATTTTACTTAGCAACAAAATATTTTTTGGTGGAACATTCGTAGAAATTTTTTCTCTGGGCCTTAAATCATACTTTTGTTGGAGTTCGGCCATTATTGAGCCAGCGAGACCTTGATACATAGAGTCTCCTAGATTATTGATGTTTTCCTCATTCTTAAACAGGGATTTCAGGTCTAAATTTTTCTCATAATCCTTCTTGGTTAAATGTGTCTCAAGATCGTCATTGCTAAGGTTGTTTAGATCTTCTTCTAACTCCTCATAACCTTGCACTTCATCCCTCTGCATAAATGTTTCAACTTTAAATGGGGCTTGGATCTTTTGGTCTTCATTTTTTACTTGTCTCTATTGTATCTAAGGGTTAGGGTTTCTCCTAAACTAATTCCTAACATATGGATCAGGTTTGGATTGATCTAATTCCATCCTGGATATTGTTTTTATAAATCTTTAATTATCTTGGCCATCTCATCCATTTTTTCTTTTGCGGACTTCCCAAATCCAGAGGGTCCTGCTTGTTCTTTGAAACGCCTAGGTTCTCTGGTTCCCATCTCAACCTTATTTTTTGATTTCCAGGATGCCATCATATTCGATTCAATTTCTATGGCATCGTATTGCATTCCTGATAAAGTGGTAGATCTTCTTTCTCTTAGAAGTAGAGCGAAGTCAGGATCAAAATCCCCTGCAAAAGTTACTTTTGCAGTAGGTTGAGAAGGTTTGACTTCAGCTGGTATTTTTTTATACAATTTATTGAACCTCTCGATAAATTCAAGGAATGATTCAAAAGTCTTCTTTCTTAAAGCCCCGAACTCGATTAAATAATAAAGATGGTCCTTTTTCTTGCCCCACTATCTTAGGAAGGCATTTTCTAGTTCGTCATATGATCATATGGAACCTACAGGGAGTCCTCTAAATGAGGTTCTCACTTGTCCTTCAAAGGTTTGTACTAACATCCTTGATTAAACGTCCTCATGTTCGATGCCAAGGATATCAACAAAATGATCAAAAAATGCTATGTGTTCGGTTGCGGTTAGATCTCCTTATCCCATGAATTTGGGGAGGTTCTTCATGTAATTTTCTGGAAAATCATGAAGGATGGCATAGAGGACCAAGGGAACGTATCTAGAAGATACCTTGGAAAAGATTCTAGGAGGTTGAGCTTGTCCACTAGCTCCTACACCTCCATTGCCATTAGCACTAGCACTGACCATTGGAATTCTAGGAGATGGACTTCAGGGGCTAAAAAGGGAATTTTCAAAAACTACGAGGGACTGAGTTGCTGACCTTTCGACTACTTCGGGGTGTAGCAAAGGAAGGTCGGGGAAAATACTGATAAGATATGGAAGATCTATATAAGAGGGAAAAGGGAAACTTGAGTCGGGTTCCTTAGGTTTACCGGATGTATATATGTGGGAGACGATAGGAGAGGAATCTGAGTATAAAAATTACTCTTTAAAGTTTCAAGAAACAACAACCTTTACTTCAAGGAAGGAGAGAATTGGCAGATCATTAATGACAATGGGGATTAAAAGGGATCCTTTGTTCTCACTAGTAAAATTATCTGGTAAGTCAATCTCAATTTTTATCTCGGGAACAATTACCTCTGGATTTTCAAGTTTAGCCTCAGGTTCACTAGTTGATGCCTCTGCAGAATGAATTTGTTTAAAAATTTCTTTAGGGGTTAGTTATTCAGTTTGAACCTTAGCATTAACTTGTGTAACTCTGGGTTGATATATTTTACCTGTTGAAGCAATAGTCTGTTTGAGCTACCGCTTTGGTTTCAACAACTTTTCAGGATCTGACACACGTGTGGTCTGCTTATCATCTGGATTTTTTCTGGTATTCCTTTGAATGAATGCCATTTTTGTCTATGGTGGAGTCACCAAGTGAAAAATAAAATAATCCCTACTTATGCATTCAATCTTTGTTCACCAACAAAGATCAAAATTTACCTTGTCATTTTCCCAGGGAAATTGATTTCATTTCTTCGTCCCCAGAAATGGCGCCAAAATGATGTGGTTTTTGAGATTAATATTAAGGCTCAAAGAATAATGTCAAGCATCATGAGTGTTTAAAGAAAATGTTTTAAATGAGTTTTTTTCGTACCTTTAGTTATATAAGAAATGATCCTCAAATGAAATTAATAATAGGACAGTATAGAGGTTGTATTCTATTGTCTGAGTCATAATTATAATATCAAATGGTGTGAAGGAAAGTTACAAAACTGTTAAACAATGCTAGGCATCAATTGCAGATAAGTGTCACCTTGTTTGTAGCGGAATAAAAGTAGAGAAGGCACCCTTGAACAAGATATGAAATGCAGTAATTCACGCAGAACACAGGTCCTGTTTTACTCACAATAAATATAGAGGAAAAATTGCTTACTTAATGATTTGCTAGTATAATATGATCACAATAGTTGTAATACTAAATTGCAATCAATCTCTTTTCAAGGAATTACATAAAGAAATTTGGGGACGTTGTTCTCGAGTTTATACTTAAGGCTCACAACATAATGTCAGGCATCACAAAATAAAGAGAGTTTTATAAAATGAAAAGAGGATCAATACTTTAAAGAAAACAAAGCTATGGATGATTTCTAAGATGTCTTTGCCTAGATTCCCAACGTTCACAGATTCTTATATCTTGTTCAATCACTGCCCATGAGCATTCAATCTCATCCCGGGTATAAGCGGTCTCCAAGATAGTATTGAACAAGGTTAAAGAAATGTTGGTCTGATCTTGAAGGCCTGGTTCAATATTAGGCTTTCTTGCAATAGGTACAATCATGGAGAAAGGGAATAGTCGAAGGATCTATTGTTTTTAATATTTTCTTTTTCTATTTCAATTAAACAAGAAAAGTTCCTAAAATTGAATTAATGATATAACAACTTAGAGGTTGTTTTTCATATCTGAGTTAGATTTGAAAATAATGAATGCAATGAGAGAAAAACATAAAGTTGTTAAACAAAGAAAGGCATCAATCACAAAAGAATCTTACTCTGCTACAGAAGAATAAAATGGATGATGTAACCTTTAATGAAGCATAAAATGTAATAATCTAACTAACTCATAGGTCTTGTATTTGCTAATAGAAAACACAGAGGAAAATCTGTAAGCGATCAAATAACTAAATGAAATATACAACCACAGTAGAAGTTGTACTAAGTTGTGATCGGACATTCATCAAAGACATATGAATATAGATGCTGGAATATGGAAGAACAGAAGAGCACATAACTCAAAATTGATGAAATATGGAGTCTCTAGTCTGCACTTGTATTAATTCTTAAGAAAGAGAAATTTCTCTATTATAATCGACAAGAACCAACCTTGATTTAGTATTTTGAAAATATATTTATACAAGAGATTCTCAACCCTAGGCGGTTGGACATCTCATTATTTCTAGGTAATGACGGTTATAAAATGAAAACTCGAACCGTTCCACTTGGTTTTTCTCTATCTCTATCTCATACTGGAAGAAACAGATATGAACATGTTACTTCATTGATCCTTTGAAGTGCTCACTTTTCCTCGCTCAAGACATTTCACACACCTGCTTAGAAATTGTACTACTAGTCTAAAAGGTTCTGTCACATCTTTTGCTTCAAAAAGATACAACTTCTTTTGTAATTGTGGCAACCTGTATTCTATCCTTTATATTTAGAAATAGTCGACTGTAGTGATAAATTTGGCTTTACCAACCATCTATCTATTTGAGTGATATCAACCTTCTTTAGCTGTGAAATTTTAGCTTAGCTGCCTCTAAGTTTTCTTGGAGGTCAATTTGATGCTTTACAATATTTATTTGTCCTAGTGTTTCAAAATCATCATCCTTTTCGAGGCCCAGTTCTTCTTTGCTAAGAAAATGGAAAACCTCTTCACAATCTTCTCTTATTTCCTTGGATTTTCTTTATCTCTCAGCTATATTGGCCTCCCATATATTTAATATTATATCACCTTTGACTTGTTCTGCAATAGTCAATTTGGGAGTTACAACTATTTCTTCTCTACCTGATAACATGACCGCCTCTTGAAAAGTTATTCGGGCTGCAGTAGCCTCTTTTTCTCTGAAACCAATATTGTACAATGATTGGTTTACTTCCTGAAAGTGATTTTGGATTATTCCTATCTTAGCAAAAAGACTTTGTTGTGCTATTTTCAGTATCTTTAGCACTTCCAATGCTTGAGCTTGAAACAGTGTTATATCCACAACCATTTTCTCAGTGGAAATGACCTTGTCTTGTAATTGTTTTACCAAATCATCTTGTTGGATAGTCTGTCTTTCGCTCACTTGCATATTCTTCTGCATCTCATCAAGACTGGACTTGAGTAGTTGTATTTCTTGTTTATCGATAGCTCTTGCCTGTTCCAGTCTTTTATTGACTTCTTCTTTGACATTCTTTTATGCATTCCTTATTTGATTTTGCAACAGAAATATCGTTTGATTCCTCTGCTTCGGTCTTTCCTTCAGATTATCGACTGAGAATAGGCTAGCTGTTGTGAAAGCTCCCAAAGAGCCAGCTACCTCTGTAGCAAAGTATTCCTCTTCCAAATTTTGTCCATCCAATAATACTTTGTTCTTTTTTACCATTTTACCTCCTTTCTGGTGTATTTCTTTCTTCACCACAGCTTTCCTTTTCCTACTGAAAAAGAAATTGATAGGAGGTATTTCTTCAATAGGGATTGGTGTGAGATCTCCTATGAATATTACCTCTACGTTAGGGTTTCCTCTGCTGAATTGTAATGGAGTGACAACCTCAATGGGGTTACCAATTTTTGTGGATAACTGTTTTCCGGCTTCATCTATAACTGATTTATCAGGTGAATACAATGGCTTATCTTCTCCTTGATTTTTTTGTGTCTCTGGTTGATCTTTGGACTGGTCATCAGATACCTCAGTCTCCGGAATATATTTTTTCTGAGTCAGGATCTCAAATTTCTCTGAGTTTTCTAGGGCTTCTTCTTTGTTAGAGCTTCCAACTTCTGGGTTCTAGGCCTCTCTTTGTTGTGTAGCATGATACATTGGATTTTCCCCTTGTAACACTTTCATAAGGCTACTTCTTCGGTGTTTTTGGAAATTGTAAAAATTGATCATTTATTCAGGTGGTAGGGATCGAACTCAGTTTAGAACCTCTTAGTAATATCTCACTCCTCAGAACACTTCACACTGAGGGGATTCTTCATGTTCATGCTTTTTAATATTTCAACTAGCCATATGGTTACCCACAACCCTCTGCGGATCGTGTTTCTTAAATTCGATGTTAAATAGTTTTATTTCTTCTAAGGCCACAACCTCCACTTAGAGTGGTCGAAATCTGATAAAGAAAATGCACTAATCTATAAAGGAAAGGATGACCATACCTTTTTCTGCATTTCTTTGAGCTCTTTTCTAATCCCATCGAGTACAGTTTGTTGTGCGACCTTGCGAAACAACAGTCGGTCTGGTAAAAATTGCGGTAAAGCGTATGGGGGAACTGAAAAATCGAAAACTTTGATGTAAGAGAAGTGCTCCTCGATATACTAGTCTACCACTTTATCCAGGTTAGCCACAATTGTGTCTGAAATTATTGGAGGTGAGTGACCGAAAATAATAGTATGCATCGACACTGCTACCTAATTACAGATTTCATAAAAGAAATCCTTTGCCTTGTTTTCCCAGAGTTTTGAATGATAAATATGAATTGGTTATGTGCTTTCTAGAGCACAGCTCCATCCCATCAGCAGGAAAGGCATCATGAAACAGATGGTGTCCATAATATAAGTTGACATGTAAAATGAAGCTAGTTGACCCTTGGCTTTCTTTGCCTGATACTCTGTAATTTCACTGGCCAAATTATCCGACAAAATATTGGCCCAGTCAAAAGAATAACCTTCCGCCACAGTGTGTATAATGGGTACCCATGGTTGAAAGAAATGGTTTGTGTTCTTTTTCCATAAATTTTTCACATCATCATGGCTATATACATGAACTGTGGTTGTAACGATGAAATTGAGTATATGTCATGAGAATCAACTCTGAACCTTTCAGGGCATGAGAACTAGTCCTTGATCAAGTCGGAAAGATTCTTTCTGTATTGATCACACTCCTTCTTGCTAAGGTCCTCTAGAAAACTGGCATTATAAGTGAATTTTGATGTTGAAGGAATCTTATACATCACCTGTATGTGTTCCGACCTAAATGACCCAATAGATACCTTCTAAGAATTAAAAATAGTTCTTGTTGGGATATCCACATGATCTAGTGGCCATTTAATCATGTCATTGTAGGGAAAAAGACTTAGTCTTCTTGCTACCTTATGCATCTCTGCCTGGGAGATAATTTTGTATTTGAGAGACAAATCCTCCCTTTCATTGTCGCTTGAGTCATTAGGAAAATTTACCATTTCTTGTTGTAAGATGTTGAATACATACGTCCAGGTTTTGAGTGTATTGATACTTCTGGGCAAAGTATCAGAAATAACATCTGTATTCTGGCCGGAACTTTCACCAGTTGCCTTAGGCACTTTCTGTGGAGCCATGGTATCAAATTTCAGAGTTCTATTACCTGTTACAGAGAATGAGAATCCATATAACTAGTTATTTCTCTAAGCTATCCCTATGAAAACAAGAATGTAATTCAAAACTAAAAAAAATATTTTCCTTAAACGCATCAACCATGCGTATACCTTCACTGACAACATGTCTAATTTATTTAATAACAAGATTTGGGTATTAAAATTGTATCTTATTTGAAATCATTTCCCTAAATCAGACATTAATGTGTAATGTCCCCACTTTGGGACATCATCACAGGGTAGAGACTTATGATGACCAGAGTAGCTAGATGGAGGTTATAGCGAGTACAGGGGTATTTGAGAGGAGTTGTGGGCTCCAGCTGGCATTTATCATCATATTCGATCATTATGAGCCATTCTGCACAGGTTGGCTTTGGTTTCGTTCCATTCCGACGATTTCCATGATTTTGACTATTTTGAGCTATAAGTTAATTAAAATCACTAAAGAGGGCATTTTGGGCACATTACTTGGAGGAACCTCTCAGTGTAATAGCTCATTGGAATTGGGAGGAGCAGCACTACAGGATTGGATGGCTAGAAGTGACTTTCAGTGGCCAGGGAAGCCACAAGGAGAGATAAGGAGATTTTAGAGATAAAAAGGTTAATTAATTAATTAAAGTGATTTAATTAATTAATTAAATATTAATAAAATGAAAGTCACTTTGGAGGGACAAGGTGAGACAAAAAGTATAAAAGGAAGGCAAGGGCCTCTACTCATATTCATGTATGATCTTATTTTGATTTCTGGCTTCTAGCTAGTGAGCCCAATATTGGGGCTTTTGAGGGTTTTGACATAACAAACCCTAGAGGACGATTCGGTGGTGAAAGATTCCACCTATCTTGTCCTAAGATTGGTCTCGGAGATGCAATACTCTCCCACACCATTTTAGTTCCAGATCTACTCAGTTGCAGGAGGATTCTACATCAGTTTCATGTGCAGATAGAGAGAGGGCACACCAGTCAAGGGATTCCAACAAGAGGGGCACACCATCTTTGGAGAGAGATTCGTTGTAGGAGATTGGCAGGGCCGTTGAGGATTCTATCACTTGGGTTTTCATTTCAGGGCCTTGGACATCAGATCTAGTGCTTTCTAAGACAGTTTTATGGCTCAGATTATTTCTTGAGCAGTGGGGCGAATTGAAGAGAAGGAGGGCGTTTTTGAGATCCAGATCTAGTCCGTTTGGAGGGGTTACACTTCAGATC